>JAMPIV010014459.1:0-65957 GCA_024509875.1 Oreohelix idahoensis
AATTGGTTCAAAGAAATGAGGAAGCATTTGTTCACAGAATTGAGGAAGGATTTGTTCACAGAAATAAGGAAGGATTTGTTCACAGAAATGACGAAGCATTTGTTCATACAAATGAGGAAGGATTTGTTCACAGAAATTGTGAAGCATTTATTCACATAAAAATTATTGCCAAAAACGAAAAGAAATTCCAGCGACAATAATTACGTGTCATTTTATGCAGTACTTAACTGTTTCAAGTATTCCGCGAATTTTCCTGGAACTCCTGCTGATTCTCTGTTTAATCCTAGATTTCGAAAACTTCAGATTGAAAAACATATTTTATTAGACAGTTTGTTACAGACATGACACTAGATTTTTGCATGAATAAACCAAAAAAAAAAGCACTCGTACGAAATCAATCAAACCTTCATTCGATTACCACAAAATGCTTGGCAATAAATTTCCTCTCCACGCGACACACCACAAGATTTTAAAACATGGGGGGAAAAAAACTCGCACGCAATAAAACATTTCATAATACAAGGACTCGCTTGTCATAACAATAATACTACAAGAATTCCATACTTTATTCACGGCGGTATTTTCTCTTTCTCCCTCTCTCTCGCCCTCTCTCTGTGTTTCGCTCAGTCTCTTTGTATTCATGTATGGGTGTGTTTTATTGCCGAATGAAATGTTAAAATTGAATATTATTAATGAAGTAATAATGTTTTAATTTGAAAACACTTTGACATCTATCTATCTAATCTATCTATCTATCTATCTATCTATCTATCTATCTATCTATCTATCTATCTATCTATCTATCTATCTATCTATCTATCTATCTATCTATCTATCTATCTATCTATCTATCTATCTATCTATCTATCTATCTATCTATCTATCTGTCTGTCTATCTGTCTGTCTATCTATCTATCTATCTATCTATCTATCTATCTATCTATCTATCTATCTATCTATCTATCTATCTATCTATCTATCTATCTATCTATCTATCTATCTATCTACCTACCTACCTACCTACCTACCTACCTACCTACCTACCTACCTACGTACCAACCTATCTACCTACCTACCTACTAACCTATCTACCTACCTACCTACTAACCTATCTATCTATCTATCTATCTATCTATCTATCTATCTATCTATCTATCTATCTATCTATCTATCTATCTATCTATCTATCTATCTATCTATCTATCTATCTACCTATCTATCTATCTATCTATCTATCTATCTATCTATCTATCTATCTATCTATCTATCTATCTACCTACCTACCTACCTACCAACCTACCAACCTACCTACCTACCTACCTACCTACCTACCTACCTACCTACCTACCAACCTACCTATCTATCTATCTATCTATCTATCTATCTATCTATCTATCTATCTATCTATCTATCTATCTATCTATCTATCTATCTATCTATCTATCTATCTATCTATCTATCTATCTATCTAATCTATCTATCTATCTATCTAATCTATCTATCTATCTATCTATCTATCTATCTATCTATCTATCTATCTATCTATCTATCTATCTATCTATCTATCTATCTATCTGTCTATCACTCTCTCTCTCTCTTCCTCTCCCTTGTCTTTTGTCTATCAATTTTTGTAATTGTTTTTCTAATCTTCTCTGCCGTTCATTGCCGTTTGTCTAATCAAAATCTCTTAAAGCCTGTTTTGCCGTCCATTTTTAATTTGCTAAATGTGTTTAACTGTACTGATCTTCTAACATCAATATTCTTAGATGCTGTTTTGTCTCTTATATTTCTCTATTTGTTCTTTAATGTAATTACTTTTCTAGTGCTGTTTACGTGTCTTTTAGTTATGCGTTTTCTTTCGTTGAGTTTTGTTTTTGATTTTTCCTATACAATGTCTTTTTGTTTCTAATTCACTCCCACTATTTACCAATCACTCAGACATCTATTTATGTGTCTGCCTGTCCAATTATACGTCTATCCTCTTATCAACTTTCAAATATCTATACATTTAATTATTTTCTGTTCATCCACCACCTACCCCGACAAAATCTAAACATTCACTCGAATATACATCAAATTAACAATTACCTTACATTCATTTGTCGAACTATTTTTTTCTACTATATACCACTTTTATAAATTAACCCATCCGCCCATTCTCCTATCTGTCATATGTCCCATAGGAGCGAATTTCATTCTTTGGGACCCACTTCGTTAATGTATCTCTGAGTTCCGATACTATAACAGAACGAACATTAATTAACTTTGTGTACGAGAGTTTCTATACACGTTACATAGCTTTATACTTTAAAATAAGAATGGGAAGTCTGGGATACTTACACGTGTCGTGGGAAGCATGCAAGGCGACCTCAAAGAATATCTGACCTATTTATGTTTAGGGTTTAAAATGGACGTTCACCTCCTTCGTTGGAATCGGGCAAAGTAAGAAAGATCTTGAGTAGCCCAGTCTCGATATTAGAAAAGTTTGCACTTAATCCCTGATAAAAGTTGTATAATGTACGCAAAAGAACCGTATTATTCATATTAAAAGGAAACGATGCACTTTCTTTCACTATGTTATGAGAAAAAGAAAGATGGGATATATTGTGACAACAGAAAAGATTTGCTTGGCTCGTGGGGTGCTTTTGTCTTAGTATTGCTTTGCTAGCTAGTTGCTCTTTGGCTGCTTCTCGGTTCTGGTTGCGTAGTTGCTCTCTCTGTTTTGCTCTCCGGGCGTGCTCGAGTTCGGCATTCGCTCTGCGCCTTGCCTCTCCCACTGTGTCCTCATCTGCTTATGCATGTGCCCCTCGACTTGGGGGCTTCTCGGACCAACAGGCCTCACTCTATTGAATTGCATCCCTGCTTGTGGCTCCCCTGCTCGGCCCATCCCCCCAAAATGCCATCCCTGGTTTAGCTGAGCCTTCTGTTGGCTGCTCCCCCCGCCTTCCTCATCCTGCTCAGCTGGCATCATCCTCTCAGATCTCCAGCTGTCGTCGTCTTAGCTCGTCGGTTTTAAACGGTTGACTCTCTTAGTGAGATTATTACAAGCCTTCGGCTCAGTATATATGTTTAACCATATTCCTTGTTTAGTGATTAACCGAAAATTAGCTGTCCGGTTTGGCTATTTCTGAGCAGGTGAACTAAGATGGTCTTAATTTTACAAAAGGATAGATAATATATGAAGATAATGACAAAAGACAGTGTAGTTCACATCATCGACAGACTGTGTTGAATAAAAAAGTGTCGCAATTTGCACACAAAAACACGACCTTGGACGCAGGTGTTCAAATTTACTTAGTATGGAGGAGAGGGTTTTTGAGCGGTAGCTGTGTCTAAATATAACTTTTAACGACAAAATTTTGGAGGGGAGAGAAAGGTTGGTTCAACAACCAAGCACATTTTTTTCGAAACACAAGTAGAGACGGACAGACTAACAGATAAACATCCATACTTGACTGAAGCATGACTGAAATGACTTTATGGTAGGAAATTTGAAATTTAAAATAAAACTAGGCAGTGATTGGCCACAGACAATCATATCATTAGCGCTCAGACGCGAAAGTGGGGCCATTCTTCAATAGTTGTTCAGTGATAGACACAGATTTTAAAGTGTGGTGATTTCCATATGAAAGAAAGAGAAAGAAAGTTAGGGACGCCATACTATAGCCAGCAGCTCAGCTGAGTTTTGCTAGCAATTCTGTGTTATTTATTCATAATCTGAGCTGCGAGTTTCTGTCGTCAACAAAGCAGTGTCTATTCAGTTGGTGACTTTACTCGAGTGTATCTGTGCAGTATTTGTGACAGAGACCACCATTATTGCCCGCCAGCACGGAGAGGTGGGACCACCTGATTTCAGCACCAGAGCTACAACTAACAGATGAGTGAGCCTCTGGTCTGCTGGACTTTCACCAACGCCCTTTAGTTACTAATACCCTCATAAAAATTCCCACCATTTTCTGGACACTGTGTAGTCAATATAGACAGGTGTGATGAGGCCACCCCAACAGCACAAACAGTACTATCCTCCCAAGTAGATGAATACTAGAACATTTTAATAAAACTAACTAGTATAGTACATGTATATGTACACTATTGCATTTATGATATACTATTCCATGCATTTCTTTTTTTCAAAATCTCTAAATCCTTTTAAGTTCTGGTCAACCTAAAAAATTGACACAGAACAAAATAAATGTAATATAATTTTATCAAAATTTTTACACACGTGAGTTAGTTCAGTGTATTTTAACAATTATTAATATTATTAGTCTTGTTACATATCTGTGGGTATATTTATAATCCATTACACCATACTACATATCATAACCCTAGACACTTTACGTAGCCACATTCATTAAAAAAAAATTAAGTGTGAGGTCGTAGTGGTAGCAAGAAAGGCCTTCTGACAATTCTCAACTACATTTTATCTCAGGAGCCTTCACAGCTGGCCTCATACAATTACATTTAGTAATATCATCATCATACAATACCATCAAACACCACTACAGTGTCCCTGAAGAACAATGAATTAGGGAGAACAAACGGGTGATTAGCCTTTAAAGGAATGAAACAACATATTTGATACAGCAGAGGAATCAGGAAGTTGTGGTGAGACATAATCACCCACGCCACCAGAAACGGTATTTGAAGACGAATAAGAGTGTTGTTAGTGAATGTTTGAGGAGGGCAGGAAAGGAGAAGTCTTTGTCGTCATTCACACAGCATCAGAAGTGTCAACTTTCATACTCAAAACACTTTGCAACCATGTTTTCAGAGTACATCTCAACTAATTATTCATTCATTCATATCACTATCCACCCCTCACGGAGCATGCATCCACATCTGTAGCTGATCATCATGCAGCAAAACTGAGCGAAAGCATCTTATCTACTCTATCAGCTGTGGCTTGGGTAGAAATTTACTTTACAATTTTCCCGCCCTATCCACAGCCTCGCAATCGCCTTTTACAACAAACATGAAGTCTCAACATATTAGTGCTTAATTTAATTTTCCCCACCCTTTTCAGACCCCTTCAGACATGGGGATATATTCCAGCGCATACTGTGAGAATATCAGCAAACCTGTCCCTGTCTGTCCACAATCGAAGTTGCGGTTAACATTTCCTCCTTTTTTTGTCTTATATTACCTACTTTCTTTTCTTCTTTTAAACACATCCGGAAGATTAGGTACACCTCGCGCAAATACAAATCAGCTGCCAAGCTAACAAGTAAACAATATGTACACTTCCCCACATATACGGGCTTATTTGGGCTTTGTCTTTTCCCAATAAATTTCCGAAAACACTTTGGTTTTCATTAAAAATGATTATTTCTGAAAGTTTGGTAATTAGAAAAAATTCGAGCGCGCGCTGTCTATCTCTCTCCATCTCCCCCCTCTCTCTCTTTCTCTCTCTCTCTCTCTCTCTGTTTCTGCTATCATGAATACAAGGTTACAATAGAACTGGTCTTGTGGTAAGGCGACTAGAGCAACCGTGATGGGCACTAGGAGCAAGGTGAACCGTGATGGGCACTAGGAGCAAGGTGAACCGGAGCGGGCAGGAAAATAAAAATAAAAACAATTTGTCATCAAAAAGCTACACTTGTCTTCAGCTGTCACACACTTCGTCACGCTAAAAGTGCGCATTGTAAATATTTCATTTAAACAAAAACAAACCGTCAATCCACAGTGTGACAAATGTTTAACATTTTCTTTTTAGTTGTTACTGTACGTTTGGTTTCCTCAACATTTCCATTTACAGAGATGGATCAATACTCTACAAGTAGCGAAAAAAGAGATTAGGGTCATAATTCTTATGTTGGATGTACTTTTTCTATTTTCACCATGGTAGCATCACTGTGCTAGCCTCAATATAAGCTTGGGATACCTTCTATTAAATAATGTAAAGATAGGAACCACCGATGAGGGGTAACTGTGGCACCGATAAAATGGCTGCTGAACATCTGCTTCAAAGATTCCCAACATATGAGGAACAGCGAATGCACATATGGCCGTCACTTGTACCATTCCTGGAAAAAAAGACAGCTCTACGGAGATACAAATATACTCAAGCAGACCACAGCTGTCTTTGAAAATATTCAAGTTGACATGACGTCTGAGAGTGTACGAAGATGAAGAAGATATAAACTTTAAGTCGAGCCTTCTGAATATAGGTGGCAGTTGTAGGAGGCAACTCATGTCAGGCTGTGCATAGGGCTAGCAGCTTTATTGTGTAAAACAAATTGCTAAATGAAAAAAAAAAAAAAAAACCATTGCAAGCAGCACATGAAGTCCTGCAAGCAGGATCACTGCAGTAGTTGCAGTTAGCGCCCTCTGTGATAAAATCATAAAATGGTTCTCTTTAGGGGACGTTAAAGCATAACGCGGAGGGCGATAATGACATATATCATGATATATCATGTGATATCACAAAATACTAACCTGTAAGTCCCTGTTTAGATCCCTTTTTTTTTAAATTTTGAGAATATAAAGAAACTAGTGTAAAAGCCCGTCATAAGACGGGAATTAAATTCAAAAGTACCAATACTTAACGGAAATTTTACTTATTCAAAAGCATTTTTTTAAAAAACCACTGTGCATCACCACAGTACACGAACTACGTAGCAGCAGCGAGGATCCCAATGTGTGTATACGGGATCACACATTCTATAAATATATTTTTGTGCACACCGTCATTTGCGCATTCTTCTTTGGTAAGTGTTATTATTTTCGGGAGAGTACAAATAAGGGAAACAATACAATTAATGTCAAATTTCAACCAAAGTTGCATCCCTTAGCGTTACGCACTGACAGAAAAAAGTTGGGACTTTATATATGGGATAATAAGACTGTTACTCCGTAAGCCGTGCAGTTATCGGAATAAGGTTGAGGATGGGACTGGTAGCCTCATCATGTAAAACAAATTACTACAGTGACTCGAGAGTCATCGGCAGTGATGGATCCATGCTCTACAAGAAGTAAAAAAAAGAATAGACGACTAAACTCTTTGATCACATGGAGAAGAGAACTGGAGACAGGAATGAAGGGGAAGGTAGTGAAAAATCTTGAGTTGATCGCCCGTGACAGGAAGACTTGGCTTACATGTGTTGAAGGTCCATGCTCCTTGGGAGCCGCGGTAGCATAGCGGTTAGTGCACTGGCTTCCTAGCTCAGTGGTCTATGGTTCGATCCCCAGATAAGGTGGGATTATTTTAGGCCGCAAACGGCTCCTGGGTCGACCCAGCCCCAACTGGGTACCAGAGCAACTTCTGGGAAGGTTAGGGCGGCCGGCGTGATGCTGACCACATCACCCCTAGTGTGCCGATGGTCAAGACAATATTGGCCTAATACCATATTCCCAATATGCCTCAATGGGCGTGTAACGGATCCTTTACCTTGACCTTTTTTCATGCCACTTGTGGAGTTGAGAGCAGAAAGAAGAAGAAGGAACTGCAAGTCAAATTGTCTCAGAGCGAAACATTATGAAAATACCGTCTTGTAGGTTACAATTATGAAGTCTCTAACACTTCACTCCGCTACGGCAGTATCTGCTATGGGACTGCCTTTTACCTAGGTTAGAATAAATCCACATACAGTTATGTCCTTCCAAAATAATGGGCATTAATGAATTTCTTAAAATTGGAATACCAGTACCGCATCTTGTCTAAGTACCAACATAAGCCTGATTTTTTTGAGGAAGTGTTACAAGTGGTTTATAATTTTACACACTTAAACGTCATAACTGGTACAATATGAGAGCTTAAAGAATGTAAGTGTGAGCAGAAGTAAACATCTCTCAGGGAAATAGTTAAGATAAATCAATGCCAGCATGCAGGCACAGGTGGCAGAGAAGCTAGCACTTTTCAAAAATTGTGTTCGTCGCAAATAACACTAGATCAGGGGTTCTTAACATTTGTTTGTGCGCCACGGACAACTGTGATTGTCAGGTGGATACTCCGGACCCTTTCTTAGAAATAATGTACATAAACGCATAATTAACAAGTTAACATTTTAAATGCGAAGTTATGCTTATAGACCCTTTAAATTCAATTTACTGACACCCAAGAGGTTTGTACAACGCACGTTGAGACATCCTACACTAAATTAAAATAACACACCCACACGTAATACAGTATAACGAAAGTTCAAGTAATATAACAGTTTCTGCCATTCTGTTCGGACTTTGATGGGTCATCATTTTCTATTGCGATCCTAACGGAGCATAAAGGCACAACTGCAGTCTGCATGCTTGCAGAAAGCCTGCACACATTAGTCACATACTCTTGCAGAGGTTGTCTTTGTGGTAATTTGTTTTACGTGATTAGGTTGTCAGCCCCGTGCATTACCTGGTATTAGTCGCCTGGTACGGCATGAATACACTTCGATTACGGAAACAACGGCAAATGGGTTGATTTGCCATTGCCCTAAAGACGCCACTAGGCGTGATGGGAAACAATGGCAAAGAAAACCTATCTGCTGTTGCCCTAAGACGCCACTAGGCGTAATAGCCACTGACTGCTTTGACGGTCGGTGGCTAAGGACAGAAGAAGAAGAAGAAGAAACGGCATGAATGATGGAGTAGTGTCCACATTCTGTCTTTGTCTCTTCAGAGACACCCAGGAACCAAACGGGGGGAACCTGTACGCAATTTAGCGTTTACCGTCTATCAGATTAATTACAATGATTTTAACTGACACAATTATCCCGGGAGAAGTAGGTTGCTTTCATTCCCGATGTCCGTTCAATGCCCGAACATTCCAGGCAGGGCCGGCCGTAGGCTGATTTAGCCGACTGGGCCCAATCGGGCACCGCGCCTATAGGGTGCCCGATACTCTAGTTGCCACATCTAGCGTAAAAAAATTGTGTGACTTTAAAAAAAAAATAGTTACAAGAGATATTGACGCACTCCAGTTCTAGCCTCAAACAGTTCCGTAAGTCATCTTTCTTGAAGAATTCTGCAATATATACGAGTATATTGTGTCCACGCATATTTTTGACAACTCCAGTCACAACGCCAGTCTGGGAAAAGACGCTTCTCAAAATTAACATTAATCAAATAATACGTACTTACTTAGCCGTTCCCCTTCTACCGTGAGGTGTAGAGGTTTGGAAGAGAGAGCGCCAGACTATCCTATCGGATGTCTTCCTCCTGGCCTGGTTCCATTCTAGTCCTCGGTCTTTCAAAGATTGTCTAATGTTGTCCTCCCAGCGGAATCTGGGTCGTCCTGGGGGTCTGGATTCCTGGCTCTTGGTTTCCCATGCTTGTCGTGGTAGCCGATCTTCTTCCATTCTGCAGACATGACCAAACCATCTTAGTTGGGACTGTTCTGCTTGGGTCTGTAGGGGGTGGGATTTTAGGCCTTGACGTATCGTCTAGTTGCGGACCATGTCTCTCCTTGTTACTTCAACCATGTGATGGAATACATTGATACAGCGCTAAAATCCTCCATTTATAAAGATAAAGGTTAAAATAAATTGTGGGGATAAAATATAGTTAAGTTACGCTGCGGCTTTTTCGCCTACGCCACAAGCGCGTTGATTTGGTAGATCGTACTATCGTTTTCTAGTGTCATTGGAAAAAGAAAAAAAAAAACTAATTATAACATGGGGACGCGAAAGGCCTATTCGTTTAGACGGGGTGGGAAAGGAGAAAAGAAAAAAAATGACGCTGTCTGCAAGCGTTTGAATCTAAGCCTAACATACGCGCGAACTCGTAGTTAGTGTTTGAAATACGAGGTAAAGTAAAAACATGTAGTCAATTGGTTACGAAAACAGACTTAGCTCTTATTTAGAATGACGTAAAACTCTCGAAAATAGCTGGACAGCACATGGAAAAGAAGTGAACGCGTGGTAGTAAAGATTTCAAGACTAACATGGAAAAAAATATGGAATTTCTTATTAATAGGTTTAGAATCACAAAAATTAGCTAGTTTGATAGCCTATCTTTTCCTGACAAATAATATGCTTTCAAATAAAAAGACGGACAGATAATTCGGAAGTAATTGACAAAAGACTGATTTGTTCGATGCAGACTCGCAAACACATGTTAGTTTTGCATTCACTAAAGTTACAATTGACGCGTCCTTGAGACGAACGCAGAAAAACAAGTACATGTAAACAAGGGGGAGACAAGGAGGAGAGAATCTAAAAATATCTTCGCAGTAGAAATTTAAGCAGTGGGTGAGGGAAAAATTTGAATAGTTTTTTGTAGTTGGGCCCAAAACCAAGTCCAAACTTGGGAAATGACAAGTTCGGACAGACCGACCGACAGAAATACACTTCACATTTGACCAAAAATTGGACATTTATGTTTGAAATTTTAAATTCTAGAAGGGGCAGTACTCTCATTGGACGAAATAGTTAATGTTATTGAAAAAAGTTGTCGGCAAGTTGCCATTTTTTGAAGACTGTCCATACGAGCAGATCGTTGAGGCTAAGAAGTTGTCGTCCATTGAATATATACTAATAATAGTGGGACGCCCTAGTCTAGCCAGCAGCTCAGCTGAGTTTGTGCTATTTCAGCGTATCTGTGTGTTTTATTCTGAATTGTGAGTTTCTTTGTCTGGCACTGTGCTAGTGCCAGATGTTCTGGAGAAGTCCAACTTTGTATGAAATGAGATGCCTACCATACTACCTCAGAACATGTGAGGAGTGGGCCTAAGGAACAACTTTATTTCATCGTCACAGGCCAGTTAAGTATTAAAGACCTGGCATGCTGAGATTCATCAACTACAAAATTATAATTTAAACTACATTGTGAAAAATAAGAAACTTTTTGTCCACCATTAATCCTGTATAAGGAGCAAATGACATTGTTAACCAAAGACTGGGTATGATGCAGATACCCCGACCCGACATCCAGCATTAGTTTTCCTAAAGACTTTTAGTTAGTACCAATATTAGCAAATTTAACTTATATATATATATATATATATATATATATATATATATATATATATATATATATATATATACATATATATATATATATATATATATATATATATATATATATATATATGTACAAGCCTTTCATGTGATTATTCAATTATATGTACTTCTATTGACATTAATTCATATTGATTTAAAAGTCCTGACCAGAAGAAAAACTTGGTTCAGGACAAAATAAATTTGAAAAAATTGTAATTTCTAAATTTTAAACACAGTGTTAATTGAATTGATCATAGAGCTTAATATTAGTGTTTGTGTGTTTGTGTACTTAATTACCAGCACACCACATTTCATTACCCTAGACATTAAACGTAGCTATCAGTCATATAAATCACAAATAAGTCTGCTTGAGGTCATAGGTGGTAGTAGTAAGGTACTCTGTAAACTCACATAAACTGTTATCCTCAGGGACCTTCACAGCTGACCTCATTCAGTACACTAAGTAACCTAGCAACCACACTTAATAACATCAAAATCCACCACAAACCACCTTCCTCAGATACCTCATTTCTGAGGTTTGGATCTGGCTTTTGTGGGTTGTAGTCATTGCCTATGACTCGCATCCATATGTCAAGACTGGGACATAGGTGAAGCGGTATACAGTCACCTTTGTTTTCTTACCAACCTCTCTCTTGCTGTGGAATCCTCGATTTATGGCCTGAAAACGTCTCCCAGCCGCTGCTTTTCGAGTGGCCAACTGTTCTTTGATGCCTCCCTTTCGGTCTATAATAGCTCCGAGGTATTTAAAGTGGTTGACCTGCTCCAGGACCTGTTCTCCCAGCTTAATCTGATGTCTTCTTTCTTCTCGTGATATCACCATGGATTTTGTTTTACAGTTGCTTATGACCATCCCTCTCCTCTCCAGCTCTCCCTTCCAGACTTGCAGTTTGGACTAGAGATGTGCCTCTGATTTAGCAATCAGGGTAACATCATCAGCAAATGCCAGCTCTGAAATACAGACCTGTCTCATCTTCCAGTACCCCACTGAATACTTTCTTGTTCTCTCCTTACATGCCTTGATGCCATCGTCCGACGAGGAGTATGAAAAGATAAGGTGACAGGATATCACCTTGTCTTACACCAGTGGCGGTCCTGAACTCTTCTGACTAATTGTTTGCTGTCCTCACATAATTTCTGCAAGACTTATAGAAGCTCTGTATAGCATGAATCAGAGGTGCTGGAATGTTCTTCCTTGCCAAACAGTCCCAAAGTTTGCTCCACAGGACCCTGTCAAATGCCTTTTCCAGATCTATGAAACAAAGATGGATCTCACTCTTATACTCAAGGGCCTTTTCACTCAGCTGTCTGAGTGTGAAGATTGGGTCTTGAGTACTTCGGTTAGCTCGGAATTCGCACTGGACTTCATCCAATTGTGGCTCAGCTAGGCGTCGGAGTCTCTGCTCTAGGATTCTAGAGTAGATTTTACCAGGGACACTGAGAAGAGATATGCCTCTATGGTTTCCACATTGTCGATTGTCCCCCTTTTTGAAAATTGGATTTATGATGGCAATATCCCAATCCTTTGGTATGGTCTTGTTGCACCACGCTGCCTGTAGGACCCTTAAGAGTAATAGGTCGCCTGATGCTCCCATGTACTTAACCATTTCTGGTGTTATACCATCATGCCCTGCTGCTTTGCCCATCTTGATTTTCTCCAGTGCTGCCTTCAGTTCTTCCATCTTTATGTCATCTTCATCACCAATGGTTTCATGTTCTGTGCTAGTGGAGTAATGAGAAATATTCTTTCCATCTTTCCATTACTTCCTTCGGGGCAGTATGTCGTGGAATATTCTAATCCACATATATAAATTATCAAGTAAATATAAAGCCTAATAAATACATATAATAAATAAAGGAAGAAGAATGGTAAAGAACAGTGCTGTCACAATGACTGTACTCGAAATCCCCTTGTTTTCTACTGCGTATGCAAATTGTAACGTTTCACGTTGATATTAGAGGCCTTCTGCAACATACACGCGTTTCCCAAACACACAATAAAATGTGCTGCCTTTCTAAGAAAAACCTTGAAATATGCAAGTTGACCTAAATTTTAAATTCCATTCATGTCTTTTTCTACACTATGTTACCAAGATCAAAAGACAGATGGACAAAAGGATAGCGAGAAGGGAGAGGCAGAAAGCCGAACACTAAACACGCTTCGCGCGATACACAAATGCTGCCATCACGCGTGTAAGACTACATGCACTATTTTTTTTTTTTTTTCAGACGGACAGTGATAAAATACATTACCCATCCCAGAGTTAGGTTTATAAATCATAAAAAACTCTTATTAGAAAAGATAACATTAGATGGGTTTACGGTTGAAAACATAACAGTACACAGACAGCACATCTTCGAAACAGGAGGTAGAAGAAATTGCATATTTTGAACGCAGCCACGTAGCTCCTTTAAATTAGTATTTTTGGGTTCCTTAGGGCTTGCTGACAAATAATATGTAAAACGTTACGCAAATAGTCCAGGAATTAATAAATTATACCCAAAATAAAATAGTGGGGGTGCCTGACAGCATGGAATCATTTCTGCTCATAAAATTTTTTTTATAACGTGTTTGAAAAAACCTTACGTTACATAATTAGCCTACCATGTAAACTCCCAATTGATTGGAGCGCAACAAATGAAAGCCTAACCACGATTGGTCGGACTATAAATACTATCTTTCGTTGTTAGGGGAAACGGGGAAAGGTAACATTTTTCAAACACTTGTCGAAACGTGGCCTCATTGGCTAGACTCGCTGATATACTCACTTAGGAGCGTTAGTTCGAGACCACTAGTGCAAATAATCTTGATAAAGCAACAGTGCGTTGAAGCCAGCTCATATTTGTGTTAAATAAAAGCCTGGAACATAAGCAGATGGGAATTTGTGCCAGTAATTGTGCCAGAATTCATTGCTAATCAACGTATCTGTGTTTATTTCCATGAAATTGGGGACCGTGGTCTTGATGGTACTGAGCAGCACCTGGTCAGAGCTTTGCTGAATCCAGAGTCGGACAGCATACTCCTTGGTCCATTTAGCTATCAGTGAGGTGTCTCCAGAGCCCAGAGGAGAATTCGAGCAGAGGAGTCCTTCCCTGCCGCCATCACGCAAGATAAGCTGATTTGGCCAGCTGAGCTCAACATTATGTCCCCTCATCTTGAAATGACTTTGTAAAAATAACATTCAGAGGGGAATTTAATTGTCTTAATATCAGGAACTGAGAACATCTCCAATAATAGTCCCAAAAGACAAACTATTGAAGTCATGATGACAAATACCAACAGAGCTTGAACAAAACAAAACCAGTATTACCTCATATTACCACTACACAACTGACACACATAGGATATTTTTAATAATATATGTCACTACAATATTCATATTGATAAAGTCTGTACATATACTTGTAATTAAAATTGATTGTGATTCCTGGTTCCTTTGTATTTGAATCAGGACACATATACCTTTATGATAACCATGAATACATATTGTTATTTGAAAAGTTATCAGTGACTCCTTAAGATATTCTCATAGAGTGTTATATGTATGTGAGTGTCACAGTGTTGTCAAGAGTAGTGGATTAAATTAAATTGTTTATCTGTCTGTTGTTGTGACTTACACTTCATCATACACATACCCTAGACACTTAACGTAGTCATCACACTATTCCAGAATAATTCTGACTGAGATATATAGATATGTGGTAGCAAGTAAGGTTATCTATAATACACTACTCTTAATAGATATAGATACCTTCACAGCTGATCTCAGTCAGTACACTAAGTCCCCTATAAATATTTATAACATCCCACTTCACCACATATATTGGGGTCTCGCTCTTGGGATTTTGAATCTTTCCCTATTAAAAATATTGGGGGGTAATTCACTTCAGGGAATATAAGAATTAAAAGGTATCCTTGGGTGGAATTAAATAAGGTTGAGCTCACGGTGCCTGTGTTGTCCATTAGATATATTTAGAGATTAAATTGTTGGTTAGACATTGTAGAAATTTACCTGATAGACAATGGCGGACCTGGCCAAGTTTCGATCTGCTGCTGTACAGACTGCAAAAGAGTTAGGCTTAGATGGGCAAGTTATGGTTGCCTATGTCACTACGGAATGTGACAAATTTATTGAACGCGAAGAAAGAAGATTAGAAAAAGAGGCCGAAAGAAGGTTAGAGGCTGAGACTAAGAGGTTGCAAGCTGAGGCTGAGACTAAGAGGTTGCAGATTGAGGCTGACAAAGAGGCTAAAGCATTGGAAGCCGAGGAAAGGAGACAGGCTGCAGAAAGGGAAGAGAAGAAATTAGCTGCAGAAAGGGAAGAAAAGAAATTAACTGCAGAAAGGGAAGAGAAGAAATTAGCTGCAGAAAGGGAAGAGAGGAAATTAGCTGCAGAAAGGGAAGCAGAAGATAAAAGATTACAAAGGGAACATGAGTTACGACTAAGGGAGTTTGAGTTTCAAGGCCATGCTCCTGAAAATGGTGCCAGTCCCTTTGCCTCTGATGCTACGGTTACTCAGGGAGCCTCAACCTCAGCTATGAACTTTCATTTAGATCATTTTGTTGAGAAAGACGATGATATTGAGAGCTATATAAATAGATATGAACTATTAGCTACCACATATGGGTTAGAGAGAGAAAGGTGGAGCTTAAAGTTATCTCAGGGACTTCGTGGGGCAGCTTATGAAGTTTTTGCAAAAATGAGCAGAGGTGATCAGGAAAATTATGACATCCTAAAGCAGGCTCTTTTGTTAAGATATGAAAAGAATGCAGAATTTTATAGGAAAAAATTTAGGAATGCTAAACTACTGTCAGGTGAAACCTATCACCAGTTCTCTGCACGAATAGAGACATACTTGGAGAAATGGACTTCTCTGGGGAAAACCCAAGATCTTAAGGAAATGGTCCTTATAGAGCAACTAAGAGAGTCCATGGCTCCAGACCTGAGAAAGTTTCTCATGGAACAAGGTGCAGAGAGGCTGGGTGAGTTGCTAAATGTTGCTGAAAGGTATCAAGCAGCTCAAGCAGAGGTAACAGGTAATAAAAAGAAACAGGTGGACAACTTTAGGGCACCACAGAACTTTAATCAATTTGATCCTAGGGATCAAAATAAAGGTAAGCACCAATTTGATAGGCCACGGTATGAAAATAAAAATAAATTCCCACAATTCGATGAAAGGAAATATAATGAAAGAAAATCTTTCAACCAAGGAAAAAGGTGGTGTAAGAATTGTCAGATGGACAATCATGACACTGACCGTTGCAGAAGGAAACCTGTGTATATGGCAACCCTTCAGGTCAGGTCGACCTCAAGACAGGAGGAGGATATTATGTTAGATACCACTCCAGAGAGATGAGGAAGGCACAGGCTGGGGATAAAACACTCAAGCCTTGTTTCAGGAAATTGTCAACTTGTCATACAACTCCAGGCAAGGGAGATTTTTACATGAAAAACAAGTTGATGTATAGGAAGACTGGAGCTAGATCCAAAGGTCACGGACAGCTGGTTCTTCCAAAAAGATATAGGGCAGACTTAATAAGGAGCCTACATGTGAAACCAGATGGGGACCATGAGAAGATAGGTACCATCATTCAAAAGGTGGCTCACAATTATTATTGGCCCAAAGCAAGATGGGACATTGAGAATTTTGTAGAAAGGTGTAGCATAGCACATGAGGGAACACCCACAAGTGGGACATGGATCAGGACCTGGACACGCCCCGGGGCCAAATTAGGCCTGATAATAAAAAGAAAAATAGATTTGATAAAGTGGACCAAATGGAATGGGAAGCCCCTTTTCACGGACAAGCTTCACTTAACTGTTTTACAATGGCCACTATGCGGAGAGTGCAAAAAGATGTCTTACCCCAGGATAAGCCGAAAATCCCTCAATCGGACTTAACCAAACTGGAGGAAGAGGATGTAGAGAGGAAATCTCTCATCAAGAATTTTAAGTGGGGAGAAAGCCCCAAAAGAAAAATTGGTAGCGGTCGTTTTGTGAATGATAATTCTGGGAGGAAAAATCATCACTATAAAGCTTCAAGTGGAAGAGACCATACCGGTGCATGGACAAATAGGTCCACACAATTAAAGGTCCATATGTAGCTTTGTTAAGAACGTGGACTGATGAAAAGGCAGTGGAAAACATTACATCTTCATACCAATATGTGAATGAGCTGACCACTCGGTTAAAAACTGGCTGGAAACTTGCCAATGAAAATTTGAAACAAGCCAGGAAGAAACATGCTGCCTATTATAACAGGAAGGCGAAAGACAGAGATTTGGCTGTGGGAGAGAAGGTACTGCTTCTTTTGCCCGGGAGTCAGAATAAGTTACAAATTGGATGGCAGGGTCCATATACAGTTCTAGAGAAGGTGTCTAGAACAAATTATAAGATAGATAAGAAGGGGAAAAAGAAAAAATCTATCATGTGAAATCTCCTGAGAGAAATATTTGGAAAGAGAACATCAGGAAGAGACACACTTGTTGACCTTGTCCATCGCCATGGAGATGAAAAAGGAACCACTTTCATCATTTGAATATCCATTACACCCCTGTGAGACAGCAGCACAGGTGAAAATCAGTACACATTTAACGAAAACTCAGAAGAGAGAGTGCAACAGGTTCTAAATAATCATGCAGAGGTGTTAACAGACCGACCAGGGCATACAAACCTATTGGAATATGATATGAAACTGATAGACCCCACACCTGTCTGTATGAAACCATATTCGATTCCGTTTGCTAAGGAAAAAGCTTTGAAGGAAGAGATAGACTATCTATTGAAGGAAGGAATTATTTAGCACAGTGAGTCTTCGTATAGTTCCGGTGTTGTACTCTTAAGGAAGCCCTCTGGAGAACATAGACTCTGTATAGATTACAGGAGACTGAATGCTATTACAGAAGGACAGGAGGATCGATTGCCGGATACAAATCAGCTGTTTGCCCCAGGCCTAAATTAAAGCATAAAAAATATTTCTCAAAAAGTGGATCTGAGTAAAGGATACTATCAGATTCCAGTAAAGCCTGAGGTTAGACCATACCTAGCTTTTAGTACCTCAGAAGGACACTATGAGTTTAATAGATTGCCATTTTGGATTGAAGAATGCCGCCTAGTGTCTTCTCTATGAATGATGAGAAAATTATTGGATCCTCTGAATAATCCCTGTATAACAAATTTTATGGATGATATCCTTATAGCAACAGAAACATTTGAGGAACACATTGACTCTCTGAACATGCTGTTTGATCGACTTAGGGAGGCAAATTTAACAGCCCGACCAACCAAATGTTGCGTTGGATGTAAAGAATTGGAATTTTTGGGACACACAGTTTATCAGGGAAACATGACCCCTGACCCAAAGAATTTAGAGAAACTACAGAAAGCCCCGAGACCACAAACCAAGAAGGACGTGAGATCCTTTGTCTCATTATGTGGTTTCTACCGAAGTATATCAAAAACTTTAATTCCATATGTGCACCGTTAACTGAATTGACACGTAAAGGACATCCAGATCGCATTACATGGACACCACAATGTGAAATGACTTACCAAGAATTGAAGGAAAAGCTCACAAGTAAACCCATTTTGAAATTACCTGACTTAAGTCAAGATTTCATTGTAAGGACGGATGCCAGTAATATTGGGCTAGAAGCAACTCTACTACAGAAATCAGATGCATTGGATGGGGAATTAAGCCCAGTGGCATATGCTAGCAGAAAGTTGAATAAAGCTGAAATCAACTACTCAACTAGCGAAAAGGAATGTCTTGCAGTAATATGGGCAATAAAGAAATTCAATATTTATCTGTATGGGAAGGCATTTAAGTTGCAAACAGACCACAAACCGTTATCGTTTCTAGCACAGGCTAAGCATGAGAACTCTAGGTTACTCCGATGGTCTTTACTTCTGGCTCCATATAATTTTAGCATTGAGTATATATCTGGAAAAACCAATTTGGGAGCGGATTTTTTAAGCCGCCATCCGTGTGATGAGAATCACCGTAAACCCCAGAAATAATAATAAATTTCTCTATGTGAATATAGAATAAAGGACTGACATATAATGTCTGTTTTAAGAGGGGAGGTGTCGTGGAATATTCTAATCCACATATATAAATTATCAAGTAAATATCAAGCCTAATAAATACATATAATAAATAAAGGAAGAAGAATGGTAAAGAACAGTGCTGTCACAATGACTGTACTCGAAATCCCCTTGTTTTCTACTGCGTATGCAAATTGTAACGTTTCACGTTGATATTAAAGGCCTTCTGCAACATACACGCGTTTCCCAAACACACAATAAAATGTGCTGCCTTTCTAAGAAAAACCTTGAAATATGCAAGTTGACCTAAATTTTAAATTCCATTCATGTCTTTTTCTACACTAGGTTACCAAGATCAAAAGACAGATGGACAAAAGGATAGCGAGAAGGGAGAGGCAGAAAGCCGAACACTAAACACGCTTCTCGCGATACACAAATGCTGCCATCACGCGTGTAAGACTACATGCACTAACTTTTTTTCAGACGGACAGTGATAAAAATACATTACCCATCCCAGAGTTAGGTTTATAAATCCTGAAAAAACTCTTATTAGAAAAGATAACATTAGATGGGTTTACGGTTGAAAACATAACAGTACCCAGACAGCACATCTTCGAAACAGGAGGTAGAAAATACATATTTTGAACGCAGCCACGTAGCTCTTTTAAATTTGGATATTTGGGTTCCTTAGGGCTTGCTGACAAAGAATATGTAAAACGTTACGCAAATAGTCCAGGAATTAATAAATTATACCCAAAATAAAATAGTGGGGATGGCTGACAGCATGGAATCATTTCTGCTCATAAAATTTTTTTATAACGTGTTTGAAAAAAATCTTACGTTACAGAATTAGCCTACCATGTAAATTCCAAATTGATTGGATCACACACATAGGATAGTTTAATAATATATGTCACTACAATATTCATATTGATAAAGTCTGTACATATACTTGTAATTAAAATTGATTGTGATTCCTGGTTCCTTTGTATTTGAATCAGGACACATATACCTTTATGATAACCATGAATACATTTTGTTATTTGAAAAGTTATCAGTGACTCCTTAAGATATTCTCATAGAGTGTTATATGTATGTGAGGTCACAGTGTTGTCAAGAGTAGTGGATTAAATTAAATTGTTTATCTGTCTGTTGTTGTGACTTACACTTCATCATACACATACCCTAGACACCTAACGTAGTCATCACACTATTCCAGAATAATTCTGACTGAGATATATAGATATGTGGTAGCAAGTAAGGTTATCTATAATACACTACTCTTAATAGATATAGATACCTTCACAGCTGATCTCAGTCAGTACACTAAGTCCCCTATAAATATTTATAACATCCCACTTCACCACACAGTAAGGAATTTGCCTTGCTTGTCCTTTATAAATTTGAGAGGGCATTGTTTTTCCTTCCTCGTTTTCTTTAGGGTCTTATAGAACAATTTCTTGTTTTCTTGCGCATCTTTTTCTAGCTTTTCTTCAAATTCTTCCCAGGACTTATGTTTTGTTGCTAGCACCTTGTTCTTTGCTTCTGTTCTGAGTATTACATATTCTGTATATGTCTCCATTTGTCCTGTTTTGTTTTTAGCTCCTAAGTACTGTTTCCATGCCATTTTCTTCTCTCTTATTTTCTCTTTGACTTCCTCTGTCCACCAAGGTGTCCTCTTTCTATTGTTCCCAAGTCGGACTTCACCACATTCTTCTGCAGCAGTTGTCTTTATGATGTCCTTGAATTTAAGCCAGAGGGTTTCCAAATCATCAGGTTGTTCTTCTGTGTTTCTCACCGTTGTAGCAATAAGCCCCCTGATATCTGGTCTTAATTTCTGGCTCTCTCAGCTTGTAGGTCTTAATGCTCATTTCTCCCGTTCGTTTACTTGGTTTCTTGCGTGATGTTGGGCAGTTCCTAGGCTGAGCAACTCTTTCAGTTGTTCTTTTGATTGTAAGCAGGTAGTGATCACTTCCAATCTCTGGCCCTCTCCAGACTCTAGCATCCCGGACATATTTGAATGAGCTCCTCCTAACTATGGCATAGTCGATCACTGACTTCTCATTCTTTGTTGGTTCACATCTAGTGTATGCGTGTATGCGCTTATGGGGGAACTTTGTGTTTGTAATGATCAGATTCTGTTCACTGCAGAATCTAAGGAGCCGCTTTCCATTGTCACTGAGAGTATCTTCTCCATATCTTCCGATAACTCCACCCCATCTAGCATGGTCATTTCAAACTCTGGCATTGAAATCTCTGAGCATGATAATTAGCGAGAAGACTTTTCTTATCTTTACTGTGAGTGTGGTAACCTTTCTCGTCTATATTGTCAGCGAGAAGATTTTTCTTATCTTTACTGTGAGTGTGGTAACCATTCTCGTCTATATTGTCAGCGAGAAGATTTTTCCTATCTTTACTGTGAGTGTGGTAACCTTTCTCGTCTATATTGTCAGCGAGAAGACCTTTCTTAACTTTACTGTGAGTGTGGTAATCTTTCTCGTCTATATTGTCAGCGAGAAGATTTTACTTATCTTTACTATGAGTGTGGTAACCATTCTCGACTATATTGTCAGCGAGAAGATTTTTCTTATCTTTACTGTGAGTGTGGTAACCTTTCTCGTCTATATTGTCAGCGAGAAGATTTTTCTTATCTTTACTGTGAGTGTGAAAACTTCTCTTATTCTTACTGTGAGTGTGAAAACTTCTCTTATTCTTACTGTGGGAGTGAAAACATATATTGTTTTTATTGTGAGAGTGAAAACTTCTCTCATTCTAACTGTGAGTGTAAAAACCTCTCTCGTTCTGTGAGTAAGATCACTTCTTTCGTTCTTACTGTGAGTGTGAACACTTCTTTCGTTCTTACTTATTTCTATGAGTGTGAACACTTCTTTCGTTCTTACTGTGAGTGTGAACACTTCTTTCGTTCTTACTGTGAGTGTGAAAACCTCTCTCGTTCTTACTGTGAATGTTAAAATTTCGTTCGTTCTTACTGTGAGTGTGAAAACTTCTTTCATTCTTACTGTGAGTGTGAAAACCTCTCTCGTTCTTACTGTGAATGTTAAAATTTCGTTCGTTCTTACTGTGAGTGTGAACACTTCTTTCGTTCTTACTGTGAGTGTGAAAACCTCTCTCGTTCTTACTGTGAATGTTAAAATTTCGTTCGTTCTTACTGTGAGTGTGAACACTTCTTTCGTTCTTACTGTGAGTGTGAAAACCTCTCTCGTTCTTACTGTGAATGTTAAAATTTCGTTCGTTCTTACTGTGAGTGTGAAAACTTCTTTCATTCTTACTGTGAATGTGAAAACTTCTTTCTTTCTTACATAAGTGTGAAAACCCCTTTCATACCATACAACAAATGAGATAACCTGTCTCGCCCGTACTGTTAGTAAGATAATATGTCTTGTCCTATCTGTCAGTTCTGGAGGCCATACCAGGATACTAAGTGGCTGTAAAGTCTGACTGAAGAGGGAAGTTCCCGTTTTTATGTTCACCTCAACATCTGAGCCTGCGTCATTGTCTATGGAGGACTCTCTCTCTGGTCTGTCGTCAAGTCTTCTAGTGATGAGCGTCTAAGTGTCTTCTGAATCGCTAAAGTTATAGAGTTAGGACGTGGGATAGTCTTTTTTCTATTCTGCACTTTATGGTTTTCCGTTAGTCATTTTTGGTCCCCTTGTTGTTCTTGTTGTTTCTTATGTTTCTGGGTGGCTCGCAACATTCAACCCTTATTACTATACATGGCAGTGTCGGTTATATCAGGACGCCCTCATGTAGTGTTGCATATTTCCTTAATCACCCGTGTATTACCGGGGCCCGAAAGGGGATCACATAATGGTAACACTGTTCACTACCAAGTATCTCGCAAAATGCGACTAAGGAGGGTTGGGGGCATGAGTCGGTCACACCCCCTCCCCCTTCCCCCAATCAAGTAAAACAAAATGTTAAACCACAAAATCTTCAACAAGCATGGATAGATCAACAAGCATGGATAGATCAACAAGCATGGATAGATCAACAAGCATGAATAGATCAACAAGCATGGATAGATCAATAAGCATGAATAGATCAATAAGCATGAATAGATCAACAAGCATGAATAGATCAACAAGCATGGATAGATCAACAAGCATGAATAGATCAACAAGCATGAATAGATCAACAAGCATGAATAGATCAACAAGCATGGATAGATCAACAAGCATGGATAGATCAACAAGCATGGATAGATCAACAAGCATGGATAGATCAACAAGCATGAATAGATCAACAAGCATGGATAGATCAACAAGCATGGATAGATCAACAAGCATGAATAGATCAACAAGCATGAATAGATCAACAAGCATGGATAGATCAACAAGCATGGATAGATCAACAAGCACGAATAGATCAACAAGCATGAATAGATCAACAAGCATGGATAGATCAACAAGCATGAATAGATCAACAAGCATGAATAGATCAACAAGCATGGATAGATCAACAAGCATGGATAGATCAACAAGCATGAATAGATCAACAAGCATGAATAGATCAACAAGCATGGATAGATCAACAAGCATGGATAGATCAACAAGCATGAATAGATCAACAAGCACGAATAGATCAACAAGCATGGATAGATCAACAAGCATGAATAGATCAACAAGCATGGATAGATCAATAAGCATGAATAGATCAACAAGCATGAATAGATCAACAAGCATGAATAGATCAACAAGCATGAATAGATCAACAAGCATGAATAGATCAACAAGCATGGATAGATCAACAAGCATGGATAGATCAACAAGCATGAATAGATCAACAAGCATGAATAGATCAACAAGCATGAATAGATCAACAAGCATGAATAGATCAACAAGCATGAATAGATCAACAAGCATGGATAGATCAACAAGCATGAATAGATCAACAAGCATGAATAGATAAAAAAGCATGGATAGATCAACAAGCATGGATAGATCAACAAGCATGGATAGATCAACAAGCATGAATAGATCAATAAGCATGAATAGATCAACAAGCATGGACAGATCAACAAGCATGGATAGATCAACAAGCATGAATAGATAAAAAAGCATGGATAGATCAACAAGCATGGATAGATCAACAAGCATGAATAGATAAAAAAGCATGGATAGATCAACAAGCATGGATAGATCAACAAGCATGAATAGATAAAAAAGCATGGATAGATCAATAAGCATGGATAGATCAACAAGCATGAATAGATAAAAAAGCATGGATAGATCAACAAGCATGGATAGATCAACAAGCATGAATAGATCAACAAGCATGGATAGATCAACAAGCATGGATAGATCAACAAGCATGAATAGATAAAAAAGCATGGATAGATCAACAAGCATGGATAGATCAACAAGCATGGATAGATCAATAAGCATGGATAGATCAACAAGCATGAATAGATAAAAAAGCATGGATAGATCAACAAGCATGGATAGATCAACAAGCATGGATAGATCAACAAGCATGGATAGATCAACAAGCATGGATAGATCAATAAGCATGAATAGATCAACAAGCATGGATAGATCAATAAGCATGGATAGATCAATAAGCATGAATAGATCAACAAGCATGAATAGATCAACAAGCATGGATAGATCAACAAGCATGGATAGATCAACAAGCATGGATAGATCAACAAGCATGGATAGATCAACAAGCATGAATAGATCAACAAGCATGGATAGATCAACAACTATGCTCCTTGGTTATCTAACTGGTTTTTTTTTAAGCGGTTCTGTATTAATTTTTAGTGATGGAGCTTTGCTAAGAAGCAGTTTTTCACAGAATTGATTTTTTTTCTTATTCTAGACGGTATCTAGCGGCATCAACTGACCATCAATTTACGAGTAAATGTCTTATGTACTTAGATCGCTGGTAATCTTTATCCGTAAAGTCGTTGTTTTTTAAATATCTGTTTTATTTTTGTTTTTGTTTTTTACAGCATAGAATGCCTGGATTATTGCTACCATTGTTATCTTTTGCTAAGGGTAATATGAAAGATGGTCATCCGATGCTTCTTCTCTGAAGGATGTTCATTTACTCTAATGGTCATTGTTGATTCAGATGTGATCGACGTAGTATATATATATATATATATATTCCAACTGAACACATGGTCTCCATATTTTGGTATGCGCCCTAATATAACCTACGCACATTTTGACCATTTGACCCACAACGAGGCAAAACTCTTTTAACAAATAACTTACATGGGCAAACACTATTGACGGCAAAAATGGGGACTTGCTGAGAATGTTAGGAACATACAGAGTGAGCAAAGGAGTCTCTACAACGAATTCTCCAGTGTGTTACCGTGACTACAACACGGATTACAAAAAAAAAAAGATACACTTGTGCCTTATAAAGCATTTATGCAGAGCCACAATGAAGTGCTGGGCATGTGCTGGCTAACCCCTACAACTGCAAACACTTTAACAACATGAACAAGTTGTAAAAAGAGCTAGTAATTCGGATAATTCCACTCAGCAATCAGATTCGGACGATTTAAAAAATAAGAAAAAATTTGGCCTCGTTTTCGCGAGGCGCGTCCCGTTCAACCCCAGTCGGGTATATTAGTGTTATGATTAAAACTCATTACATATCATTCTGTATCAAATAGGTATCGATTGTTGATACCATGTTTGTTGATGTACTGTATCCACGGGTTACCCGGAAGTACGTCATTGACTTTTGGTACTGTTTTAGCAGACGTCAAACCGGTCTCAACTTGGCATACGTCAAGGAGCATTCGTGGCCTTTTCTGTGTATTCTTCGTGGTGGACGGACGCATATGTGTTCAGCTCCGAGATTGTGTTATATCTCCAACATTTAGATCGCCCACATGTTGTGTTGGGTCGATGCTAACATTTTACAGTGAGAGAAGTGTATGCTGTATTCTTGTGTTCGTAAGTTGGAACTTATTCAATAAACTTTGCAGAAAAATGTCGACGGACATCATGTCAGTAGAAGACTACATGACGACGTTCAAGACTGGCTAGGTCATGCCATTGTCTTATCGATTTATATATCTTGGAAGTAATTACTGGAGCATTGTGTATTAATAAACTTATATCGTCCTATCGTCCAACCTGGCCTTGCATTATCTTCATTGTCGAAGATTAACTTTATGAAAGAAGGCTGAATGTAAAAGTATCACCGGCATCAGTGCATGCCTTGTTAATATATGTCTTCATGAAGAGGACCTCTCCGAAGTACACCTTCATCAAATATAATACAAGTACATAACAATGAGGGTGTAAAACTCGCATACGCAACAATTAGGGCGCATGCCCAAATCTAAAAGAACTTTAGATCTGGAAAAAATATAGACCCGGAAGAAGGTCCTTTATCAAAGAAGCTTTATTACACAGCTCAGAGAAAGACGAGCCGAAACAAGTGCAACAACACTTGAGGAAAAGACGCGACTATTGGATTTAGAGCGGATGGACATTGGGGACAAAAATCGAAAAAAAGAGGATTCGTCTTACTAGGACAAAAGACGAAGGAAATAGCCAACGCTGCAGCCACAAGGTCTTCGTCAGGGAATGGAAAGACAGCGAGAGCTAAGTAGGGGAACATGAGAGAATAAATTATTAATGGGTACTACCCGCAGAACCTATTAAAACCTAGTGTGTTTTTCTATCCTGTTGAATTCTTTAAAGAAAAGGAAAGGGTTAAGGTAGTCATAGAGCAGATACGGATGTACAGGATTGAAATATTAAAGACTTCATCAAACTGTGTCTCATCTTTATGAGGTGGGGATTATCAGTTTCCTTCTTTGGCAACAATACCTAGTTATTTACCCTGATGAAATAATTATTTCGTTCGTTCGTTCCTCTGTTGGCTTTGCCTTCCCTAACTCAAAAGCATGTATACGCTGCTTAGACAGCGCCGACTACTTTGGACTGGTGTGTCCGTCGCATAGCAGATGGTCACATCCCTAAAGATATCTTCTATCGACAACTGGCAGATGGCAAAAGAATAGCCGAACGACGGCAGCTGAGGTTGAAAGATGTGTGAAAGAGAGAGAAAGAGATGAAGGCACTGGATATAAATACAGCAATCTGAGAGAATGAAGCTGCCGATCGCACCAAGTGGCGGTGCTCCCTAAGGCGCCACTTCAGATTGGGTGGAACGGCTCTCACTACAAGCAGAAGATAACAGAACACGTCGAAAGGTACACCAGGAAAAAAGCAGCTGAGGGCCATCACCTCAGGGGCGCATTTCCATAGTCAGTTATGACTGAAGGGGATACTACTAACCCAAAAGTAAGGCATCCATTTGTATTTGGGCAGACTGAAACGGTAGTTATGAGATTTTGAAACCGGAACTCCGTAATCATCCCCGCGAGAGGCACTACAAAGAAGCTTTGGCTTCCAGGAAACCAGCTGACAGCTTTACAAATCGGCCCTTGTTTTTGCAGCCACGAGGGTGAGATTATAGGACACCTAAAAACACAAGGATGCTGGAGAAATACATGAAAGGGGTAATGAAGACATGGAAACATCTTGATTGGATGGTACAGGACAGGAAGGATGGAGAGAATTAGTTGACGCCTATGCTTCACAAGGAGCTAAATTGTAACCGATTAATTAACGCGTTATCAAAAACCATTTCAAAGAATGGAAGTGTGTTACCAGGACCCGATAGCGGAGCAAAGAATAGTAACACTGTTCCCTAGCAGACATGTCGTAAAAAGCAACTAAGGAAGGTTAGGCACGGGGCTGATTTACCCATCCTGTATAAAATGTTAAGCCATTAAAACTTCAACAAACATAAACAGGTCAAAAAGGAAAACAGAACTCATCCATCCAGGACATGAGAAAGTCCTCTGGCAGGGAGGCACATGACGCAATACAAAGCTGAAAGGAATCTGTGTTGCTGACTAACCTTCTTTCTTCTAGAAAAATCTCCAGATTTGGCACCTGGAATCAGAGCCGGCCTTAGCCATTTCGGAGCCCGATTTGAACCATTTTTGGGGGCCCCTGGACTTTTCGTGACTTTAAGAGAGGGTATTAGGAATATAAGCTATTACAATAAACTTAAAAAATAAAACAGTATCTATATTCATAAAATATATTTTGACAAACACCTTTGTTTAAAAAAAAAACACACAAAAAAACAATATATTTAATTGCTGTACGTTCCTCAAAATTCTTATTCAAGCTAAGTTTCTTGTTTGCTGCACAAAATTATGCGGATAATACTGAAATGCTGGTTATTAATTAAAATTAATCAAATATTATCCGAGGTCAAATATTTGACCTCGGATAATATTTGGTAAACTCCACCTAGGCCGGTCCCAAGCCCGGCTGAAAAAGGAGGAGGGCGGCCTGAATGGAGGCCGTAAGGAGGCAGCTCCTCCACCATGCAAAGGCACAACGGGCCAATCACCTGTTTGCTTTAAATCATGATTACTACAAGAGAGAAAACCGGACTGATTCTAAAGGCAACGAACTGGAACGGACTACGACTTATGGAACTTGGAACACAAGAAGTATAAATGGGAAAGAAGAGGAGCTGGTGGAAGAGATGAGGAAAGCAAAACTAGAAATCCTGGCTATAACGGAAACAAAGAAAAATTGACAAAGAGTCATGGATCTCGATGGCAACACGCTGCTCAACAGTGGTGTACCCACATCTGAAAGAGCTAAAGGGGGCGTGGGTTGCATTGTGGCCAAAAGCCAAAAAGATAGTATCAAGGGATGGAACTTTGTCTCGGGGCGCATTATGGTTTTAAACCTAAAAGAAGGAGGAACTTCACACGCAGGCAGCTGAGTGAAAAGGCCCTTGAGTACAAGAGTGAGATCCATCTTTGTTTCATAGATCTGGAAAAGGCGTTTGACAGGGTCCCCTGGAGCAAACTTTGGGACCGTTTGGCAAGGAAGAACATTCCAGCACCTCTGATTCATGCTATACAGAGCTTCTACAAGTCTTGCAGAAATTATGTGAGGACAGCAAAATATAAGTCAGAAGAGTTCAGGACCACCACTGGTGTAAGACAAGGCGATATCCTGTCACCTTATCTTTTCATACTCCTCATGGATGATGTCATCAAGGCATGTAAGGAGAGAACAAAAAAGTATTCAGTGGGGTACTGGAAGATGAGACAGGTCTGTATTTCAGAGCTAGCATTTGCTGATGATGTTGTCCTGATTGCTAAATCAGAGACACATCTCCAATCCAACATGCAAGTCTGGAAGGAAGAGCTGGAGAAGAGAGGGATGGTCATAAGCAGCTCTAAAACAAAATCCATGGTGATATCACGAGAAGAAAGAAAACATCAGATTAAGTTGGGAGAACAGGTCCTGGAGCAGGTCGACCACTTTAAATATCTCGGAGCTATTATAGACCGAAAGGGAGGTATCAAAGAAGAGTTGGCCACTCGAAAAGCAGCGGCTGGGAGACTTTTTCAGGCCATAAATCGAGGATTCCTCAGCAAGAAAGAGGTTGGTAAGAAAACTAAGATGGCTGTATGTCCCAATCTTGACATATGGATGAGAGTCATGGGCAATGACTACAACCCACAAAAGCCAGATCCAAACCTCAGAAATGAGGTATCTGAGGAATGTGGTTGAAGTAACAAGAAGAGACATGGTCCGCAACCAGACGATACGTCAAGGCCTAAAATCCCACCCGCTGCAGACCCAAATAGAACAGTCCCAACTAAGATGGTTTGGCCATGTCTGCAGAATGGGAGAAGATCGGCTACCACGACAAGCATGGGAAACAAAGAGCCAGGGATCCAGACCTCCAGGACGATACAGAGTCCGCTGGGAGGACAACATTAGACAATCTTTGAAGGACCGAGGACTAGAATGTAACCAGACCAGGAAGAAGACAGCTGATAGAATAGTCTGGCGCTCTCTCTTCCAAACCTCTACACCTCACGGTAGAAGGGAAACGACTAAGCAAGTAAGAAGGAGAAACCATAGTCAACCTGGTCATAGTGTATGGGCCAAATGAGGATGAGAGAGCAGAGGTCAAGGAGGAATTCTTCGAGCTGCTTCAAAGGACAGTGGATGACTGCCTAGATGAAATTATCATGCTCGGAAATGACCATGCTAGATGGGGTGGAGTTATCGGAAGATATGGAGAAGATACTCTCAATGACAATGGAAAGCGACTCCTTAGAGTCTGCAGTGAGCAGAATCTGATCATTACAAACACAAAGTTCCCCCATAAGCGCATACATGCATACACTAGATGTGAACCAACAAAGAATGAGAAGTCAGTGATCGACTACGCCATAGTTAGAGGGAGCTCATTCAAATATGCTAGAGTCTGGAGGGGGCCAGAGATTGGAAGTGATCACTACCTGCTTACAATCAAAAGAACAACTGAAAGAGTTGCTCAGTTTAGGAACTGCCCAACATCACGCAAGAAACCAAGTAAACAAACGGGAGAAATGAGCATTAAGACCTACAAACTGAGAGAGCCAGAAATTAAGACCAGATATCAGGGGCTTATTGCTACAGTGGTGAGAAACACAGAAGAACAACCTGATGACTTCGAAACCCTCTGGCTTAAATTCAAGGACATCATAAAGACAGCTGCTGCAGAAGCATGTGGTGAAGTGCGACTTGGGAACAAGAGAAAGAGGACACCTTGGTGGACAGAGGAAGTCAAAGAGAAAATAAGAGAGAAGAAAATGGCATGGAAACAATACTTAGGAGATAAAAACACAGCAGGACAAATAGAGAAATATACAGAATATGTGATACTCAGAACAGAAGCAAAGAACAAGGTGTTAGCAGCAAAACAGAAGTACTGGGAAGAATTTGGAGAAAAGCTAGAAAAAGATGCGCAAGAAAACCAGAAATTGTTCTTTAAGACCCTTAAGAACATGAGGAAGAAAAAACAATGCCCTCTCAAATTTATAAAGGACAAGCAAGGCAAATTGCTTACTGCCCTGAAGGAAGTAATGGAAAGATGGAAAGAATATTTCTCAGAACTCTTTGATGGTGAGCAAGGTCAAGCATCAGAAATGATAACCACTAGCACAGAAGAGGAAACCAATGGTTATGAAGATGACATAAAGATGGAAGAACTGAAGGCAGCACTGGAGAAAATCAAGATGGGCAAAGCAGCAGGGTATGATGATATAACACAAGAAATGGTTAAGCACATGGGAGCATCAGGCGACCTATTACTCTTAAGCGTCCCACAGGTAGCGTGGTGCAACAAGACCATATCAAAGGATTGGGAGATTGCCATCGTAACACCAATTTTCAAAAAGGGTGACAATCGACAATGTGGAAACCATAGAGGCAAATCCCTTCTCAGTGTCCCTGGTAAAATCTACTCTAGAATTAAAGAGCAGAGACTCCGACGCCTGGCTGAGCCACAATTGGATGAGGTCCTGTGCGGGTTCCTAGCAAACCGAAGTACTCAAGACCCAATCTTCACACTCAGACAGCTGAGTGAAAAGGCCCTTGAGTTTAAGAGTGAGATCCATCTTTTCTTCATAGATCTGGAAAAGGCATTTGACAGGGTCCTGTGGAGCAAACTTTGGGACTGTTTCGCAAGGAAGAACATTCCAGCACCTCTGATTCATGCTATACAGTGTTTCTACTAATCTTGCAGAAATTATGTGAGGACAGCAAACCATAAGTCAGAAGAGTTCAAGACCACCACTGGTGTAAGACAAGGTGATATCCTGTCACCTTATCTTTTCATACTCCTCATGGACAATGTCATCAAGGTATGTAAGGAGGGAACAAGAAAGTATTCAGTGGGGTACTGGAAGATGAGACAGGTCTGTATTTCAGAGCTGGCATTTGCTGATGATGTTGCCCTGATTGCTAAATCAGAGGCACAGCTCCAATCTAACTGCAAGTCTGGAAGGAAGAGCTGGAGAATAGAGGGATGGTCATAAGCAGCTCTAAAACAAAATCTACGGTGATATCACGAGAAGAAAGAAGACATCAGATTAAGTTGGGAGAACAGGTCCTGGAGCATGTCGACCACTTTAAATACCTCGGAGCTATTATAGACCGAAAGGAAGGCATCAAAGAACAGTTGGCCACTCGAAAAGCAGCGGCTGGGAGACTTTTTCAGGCCATAAATCGAGTATTCCTCAGCAAGAGAGAGGTTGGTAAGAAAACGAAAATGGCTGTATACTGCTCCACCAATGTCCCAGTCTTGACATATGGATGCGAGTCGTGGGCAATGACTACAACACACAAAAAGCCAGATCCAAACCTCAGAAATGAGGTATGTGAGGAATGTGGTTGAAGTAACAAGGAGAGACATGGTCCGCAATCAGACGATACGCCAAGGCCTAAAATCCTACCCCCTGCAGACCCAAGTAGAACAGTCCTAACTAAGATGGTTTGGCCATGTCTGCAGAATTGGAGAAGATCGGCTACCACGGCAAGCACGGGAAACAAAAAGCCAGGGATCCACACCACCAGGACGACCCAGAGTCCGCTGGGAGGACAACATTAGACAATCTTTGAAGGACCGAGGACTAGAATGGAACCAGGCCAGGAGGAAGACAGCCGATAGGATAGTCTGGCGCTCTCTCTTCCAAACCTCTACACCTCACGGTAGAAGGGGAACGACTAAGTAAGCAAGGTTATGTATAAATAAATAAAAAAAAATATATATATATATACAATTCTGCTCCAATTAGAATCCGCGTGGTAAAATCAGTGTTGTTACCTGGCAATTTGCGACAAAATTACTTTTCTTTGATTGGTCCTTCAACGATTTCAATTATTATATTTTTTAATAAGTTTTTGCAATAAAATGACTTAAACTAACTGCTGTCGAGTAAGTTTGGTTTATCTGTATGTGGATACACTTATTTTACAATTTATATTCGCTTGACGCAGTATTTTAAAACTGCTGCAAGAATTAAAAAAACCAAAAATTTAAATCTTGTTTGATTGTCATTAAAATTAAACAAGCACAGATTTTTTTTCTGTAATACCCCTTCTGGGGCTCAAAGTGAGGTCTATTGACTTTATTGAGTTAAATGTGTAAAATTGTGTGATCCCGGCCCTTGTCCACACAAAATATCTAAAATTCGCTAATAGAGTTAACAATTTAAGTTCTGTCTGTCTCTGTAATGTCGGTAAAGTATTCAACATGACCACTTGGTACATGTTGAATGATTGCGGTGTTTTGGAAGCTATCAGTGTTCTTAGTTTGTTTATTGTAGGGACCACTGTCTTACAAGTATAAAACAAGTGGTCCTCTGTTTCTATTGTGTTGTTACTGCACAGTTTACACCTTGGTGGCGCTTTGCCTGCCTTCATTGCTGAATGCTTACCCATGATAGGTGTTAAACCGTACAGTAACCTAAATGTAACTTGTTTGGCTTGTGGCTTGATGTCTATTGCATGAATGTTTGAGAAGCTTTGTGTGTAGTCTGTTATGAAAAGATTGTACCCTCGTTTAATCCGTGTACCTAAATAGGGTTCTTGTGCTGCAACTAGTAATTTATATATGAGTTTGGTGTCTTGTTTCACTAAATGTTCGTTTCCTTTTAGATTTTCTATGCATATCCTATAAAAAGGTGGTGGGGTGTCAAAGGAATGTGGTTGGTCCTTTTCTAGTTTGTGTAACTTAATTAGCCTAAGTCCGATGGAGTAGGGTGCTTAGGGGAACAAACTGGGTTCTTAATTATCTCTCCTATATATTTAATCCTTAGGGCCCTAATTTTAGTGGTGATGTCTTGTAAAGCTATCCCCCCTTTATGTTTGGGCTGTATTAGGGTTAAGTGTTTAATGCTTTTAAAAGTGCCCTTTAAAATGAAATTCCTAATTAGTACATTTATTTTAGTTACCACTGACTTTGGTATGATTTGAATATTAGCTGTATATATATAATTTTAGGCATAATGAAACAGTTCACTATGATACTTCTCCCAAAAATAGTAGCTGTCTTATATTTATATTTCTCTAACATGCTTTGAATTTTATCTACTAACTTTACCCATGTCTCTGTATTAGGGTCGTGGGGGTTGCAAGAATAATTTATCCCATAAATTTTGATTCTGTTAACTTGCGTTAACTGAAAGGGGAAATCTGTCTTGTTTGCCCATTTACCTAATCCCATTAAACTAGATTTTTGAATATTTAGTTTGGATTCGTTAGCGTATCCAAACTCTGTAAAGGTTTCTAATATCTTTCTTATGGAATCTACAGTTGCTGGAAGGAATAAAGTATCATCAGCGTACGCTGATGATTTTTTTTCCCCCTGCCCGGGTACAAAAGTCCCCGTGATGTTTACATCTTGTCTTATTCTTTCCAGCACTGGTTCTAGTGTTAAAACGTATAACAGAGGAGACAAAGGACAGCCTTGTCTCACTGATCGTGTCAGCCTAACTGGGTCACTTAAACTATGATTAATTAGTATTCTACTGTGGGGTTTTTTATATAAGATCCCTATCCATGTTCTAAAATAAGTACCTATATTGTTTGCTTGTAAAGTTTTGTGTAGAAAGGAATGCGATACCCTGTCAAAGGCTTTTTCCTGATCTAGTGATAGTATTGCGCTTTGACACTGTCTATCATGCGTGTATGTAATGAAATCCCTTATGAAATGTGTATGTCTACAAATGTTCCTACCATGTACGCTACATTGTTGGTCAGGATGTACCAAATTTTTCATGAATAATTTAAGTTTCAGAGTGAGAGCTTTTGCCAAAATTTTATAATCAGTATTTAAAAGTGAAATAGGCCTGTAATTTTTGATTGACTTTCTGTCAGCATTTTCTTTAGGTATTAATGTGATAAAGGATTCATTTAAACTATTTGGAAGCTCTCCTTTCTGGAAGGCTTCCTCAAACACTTTAATTAAAAGGGGGCCTAAAAGTGGAAAAAAGAAGAAGTAAAATTCTGCCGTTAACCCATCTGGGCCGGGTGATTTATTTTTCTGGAAAGTACTAATTGCTTCCCTTAAGTTTTCTAAAGTTAAAGTTTCGTCTAATTTCTTGCTCTCATCATCACTTAAACGTTTTGTGTAATGTAGAAATTTATCCTGTGTGTTTACATTAGTTGGTTCTTTAGTGTATAAATGTGTGTAGTATTCAAAAAAAGCATGTCTAATATTAATGTCTTCTGTCTGTTGTTTCCCATTCATGTCAAGTATTTCGTGAATTTGTCTATTGTGTTGTACGTTTTGTTCAATCGCTAAATATTGTCTACTGGGTGTTTCCTGTGTAATAGTATTTAATTTTGATCTAAGGAGAGCTCCTTGGTATGTGTGTTGTTTGTACAAGTCTAATTGCTCTTCTAAAGAATGAATGTGTGGGTTAGATTTGTCTATCTGCTTTGTTAAATTTATTGCGTCTTCTAATATATTTTGTTCCCTCTTAAAAGCCCTGTGTATTGTTGTTGCTAAAATCTGTGTTCTATCCCTTATTGTGTTTTTTAACAGGTCCCAATATTCTGCAATGTTGTTATTGGGGATATCCTGTGTGTAACCCTGAATGAGTTGTGTTATTGTGTTTGTGAAGAAAGTGTTTGTTAGCAAATTATTGTTGAATTTCCAATGTGGGGATCTCTTTAATTTTGTATATGTGTGTCCCGTACTTAATATTGTGTATACTGCTTCGTGATCTGTGAATTTAAGCGTGTTTTTTATATGGTAAGTTTTATGTATATTGTAACTGTTTGTTGCGTATATTCTGTCCAGTCTTGAGGCCTGTCTAAGATATGGATTTCTTATGTCGTGAAATGTGAAGGCTTGTGTGTTCGGTTGTAGTTTTCTGTACACGTCTACTAGGTCATGTTTGTCAAGAATGGGTTGTAAGTGTCGTATTGATTGGGGTATTTGAATTTTCTTTATCTGGGATACGGGGCCCAAGGAACTACTGTCTAGACTAGCTAAAACACAGTTAAAATCTCCCCCTAACACTATTCTAGTTCCTTTGTAGTGCCTATCTATGGTGTCAAACAGTCCGTCGTAAAATTTGGGTTGGTCAGTGTATACTGCGGGTGCGTATATATTAATGAGTGTGTGTGTGTCGTGTTTATTGTGTTTGTTTTGTATTTGAGTTATGACAATTCTGCCACCATTGTCCGTTCTATAGTGTACTGCTTCCCAATCTTCGTTAATTTGCAGAATGGCTACACCACTACCATGACTGGTGCCTAAGGCGAACCAGCCATGTTTAAGTCCTAATCTAGTTACTATTCGGTCGGCATGATACCTAGCAGCAATCCCCGCTTGTTGCAAGAACCAAAAGGCGGGTTTCTCTTTTTTAATCAGTTTGATAACGTGCTACCAGTTTATTCCTCAAGCCGTTGACATTTGGGATATAACAACTAGGCTGCTTGACAAAGTGGCATCCGAGGGTTGGCCACTTCGCACACACTGTCTACATGGCAAAGTGGCAGAGTGGCCACTTGCCATATCTCAACTATTCGACAAAACGGCGACTCAGTGCGGACCGTTTGTCTCTTTTGAATTACACGGCAGGATAGTGGCCTGGTCCTGGCTACCCACCACAGGTAAATTATACAAACAAATCGCTAGGTTAATGGTTTATTGTGTGTTTGCTAAATAAATGTACTAGGCAAAAAGATATTTGTTGCACCTGGCTTACACATGCAGAGCAGTGACTGTGGGCTGACGCTCTCTGTTGTAACTAGGGCCAACTCGATACGGTATTGACGAGGGGGGTGCGTGGAGGGTGACCCCGTTGACCTAGGTTATGACTGCCTTACGGAATAGTGAAAAAAACTAGTTCGTTCTATATGATCAATTAGGCTCGACAAGGTAGAACCGCGTCGCCTAAAATCACATCCCACCCCAGTGGCAATTTGGGACAGCCCTCAATCCGGAGTTATGGAGAGGACTTTAGAACATTCCTCTCTAACGATTTCAATTAGACTATCTTTATTCCAATAAGTTTTTGCAATAAAATGGAAGTTAAATAAGAAGCGAAAGCAAGTCGCCATGTAAGCGTTTGGTTTATCTGTATGTGGAATACCAACACCAATTATTTTACGGGCAACTTTAGCCCTTTCGCTTGACGCAGTATTTTAAAATTCTGCTGCAAGAATTAAAAAAGAGGGTCGCCCAAAAATTTAAATCTTGTTTGATTGTCATTAAAATTAAACAAGCACAGTAGATTTTTTTCTGTAATACCCTTCTGGGGCTTCAAAGTGAGGTCTATTGAAGACGTTTATTGAGTGTTAAATGTGCAAAATTAGTTCGTGATCCCGGCGTCTGGTATTAATGACGGACACTTTGATCTTAGCCAAAAGGAAAAAGCATTAAGCCTTGGTAGCACAAACAACGTGAGGAATGTACGGGTCATGTATCCACTATTTTATAATTAAGATTTGGTGTTTTTAATTTTTAAAACAAACAACGTCCGTTGATCTTGTAAAATATGCAAAGAATTTATTACTAATTACAAACAAAAAATAATAGTTTCAACACTTATGTTACGTCCCTTGATGTCTCTTGAATTTCTCTTTCGCTCTATTATGACCCCTGAAATATTTATCGCCTGTTTACTATTCATTGGAAAACTTTAAATAATTCTCCTGTCATAATTACAATATTAAATTATTAAATAACACCATGACGTTACACCCCAGTACCTAAAGAGAAACTCTGTCAAAATTCATTAAGTAATAATAAGGCATGCGGATTTGTATTAACAACGTAGAAACAACGCGACACTGCCATATATATATATATATATATATATATATATATATATATATATATATATATATATATATATATATATATATATATATATATATATATATATATATATATATATATATATATATATATATGTATATATATATTTCTTATGGGAGTCGCGCTGGTGTAATGGTTACAACGTTGTACTGGCGACCAGGTTTTCAAGGTTCAAGCCCGGGCGTCAGCGCTTGAAGGAGTGTCAACGACCGGGATTTTTACTGAATAACCTGAACGGCTCCTGTGATAAACCCTCTGTGGATGGGAAGGAGCGAAGTTCCTGACAGGGTTGGAAGGAAAGTCCTCATTGCATCTTGTATATATAAAACAGAGAGCCAGAAAGCAGACAGGCAGACCAACAGATAGACAAACTGACAGATAGACTGACAGACAAACAAACTGACAGACAGACAGAACGTACACAGACAGACAGAACATACACAGACAGACAGATGGTACACAGACAGATAGATAGATATGCAGATAGTGCAAATTATATTAATAAAATAAAGTAAGTAAATAATGCGGAAACAGAGTTGCAGCATATTTTTTCCATCTTATTTGTCACCTAGGTTTCAAAGTATTTCTTGATAATTCGCCTACAGGTTTTTCTCTCTATCATTTTCTCTGAGTTTCTAAGCTTTCGCTCGAAATCTCTTTCTCTATTTCTTTCCGACTCTCCACTTATCCAACGCAAACTCAAGCCGGCAGTCCCTTCTACTGAGCTTCACCGTAAATGGATCTCCCCATCTGTCTGTGCTCCCATAACCCAATCTTAAGTATGTGTGGTATGCTCAAATAGCCCTTTAAGGAAAGTGGCGCAGAAGCAATCACTCCAAACATAACCCTGTTCGCACAATCGAATTACTGGGTTTGGTCATCGCCAGTGGTACGTCATAATTTTACTTGAGACATTTAGACTGATTCACTCAGTCTTTCACTAACTCACTCACTCACTCAGTCACTCACTAACTCACTAGCTTAACTAACTTAACTAACTAACTTAACTACAAAACCTAACGAACTAAATAGCTTGCTAGTCAAGCTAGTTAGCTTGCTTACTCACTCAGTTATTCACTAACGCACTCACTCACTAACTCACTCATACTCACTCAGTAACTCACTCATACTCACTCAGTAACTCACTCACTCACTCACTCACTCACTCACTCACTCACTCACACACTCATTCATTCTATCACTCAAACACCTACCCACTGACTCACTCGCTCGCTCACTCACTCACTCACTCACTCACTCACTCACTCACTCACTCACTCACTCACTCACTCACTCACTCACTCACTCACTCACTCACTCACTCACTCACTCACTCACTCAATCACTCACTCACTCACTCACTTACTCACTCACTCACACACCTACCCACTGACTCGCTGACTCACTCGCTCACTCATTCACTCACTCACTCACTCACTCACACACCTACCCACTCACTCACTGACTCACTGACTCACTGACTCACTGACTCACTTACTCACTTGCTCACTCACACACTCACTCACTCACATACTCACTCACTCACACACCTACCCACTGACTCACTGACTCACTCGCTCACTCACTCACTCACACACCTACCCACTCACTCACTGACTCACTGACTCACTCACACACTCACTCACTCACTCACTCACTGACTGACTCACATACTCACTCACTCACACACCTACCCACTGACTCACTGACTCACTCGCTCGCTCACTCACTCACTCACTCACACACCTACCCACTCACTCACTGACTCACTCGCTCACTCACTCGCTCACTCACTCGCTCACTCACTCACTCACACACCTACCAACTCACTCACTGACTCACTCACTCACTCACTCACACACCTACCCACTCACTCACTGATTCACTGACTCACTCACTCACTCACTCACACACCTACCCACTCACTCACTGACTCACTGACTCACTGACTCACTCACTGACACACTCACTCACTCATTCAATCACTCACTAACTCATTCACTCACTCACTCAGTCTCTCACTTACTCACTCACGCACACAGTCACTCACACACATATAAAGAATTGACAGGGAGAAAAAGAGAGCCTTGTGGGAAAACGGGAGAAAAATATAAGATACTAAACTCGATTACTGTTTGTCGCAACAGTTTTTTGGTGTGAGACGATGACCAAATTTTCCAAGTTAAAAACTATTCAAAGAATCTCTTGCTGTGAGATGTGGCACGGCGTTCTCAGTAGCAGCAGCAAGTCTTTGTATTACTGGTTATCAGTAGTAATAGAAGGAAGAGTAATAGGTCTATTATAACTAGTAGTATAAATAAGTAAATAAATGTAGGTAATTAACGGCACAAGTTGGACATAAAGGTGGACAACAGACAACAGAAAATAAGCTTAAGTGATAAGCCTACCTACCGGGAATTGAACCGAGGACCATCCAAACGGCGTCATCGCCTTGTAGTGAAAGTAAATCGTGAAAGGACGCACGGCCAATTTATTGCGGTGATGGTATCTTTTGGATGGTGTTCGGTTCGATTCCCGGTCGCCTATCACTTATATTTCTTTTCTGTTGACTAGTGTCATCCTTTCTGTCATTTGAGTGCCTGTTAATTACCTTTATTTATTTACTTATTTATTTACTATTCACAGGACTAAGGTTTCCTTCATTATTTAGCACTAGCAGTGGTATGCTGGGTTTACTTAGCACTAGTAGTAATATGGTGGTATATATATATATATATATACTGTGTATCTGAGTTGAAAAATAAATGCTACCCTCATCTTGACTATGGAATAAATGTGTATTCAGCTAACTGAAGCCGTCGGATGTATTATAAAACTGAAAGGAGGGCGGAGGGAGATACAATCTTCTGGATCATTGCTCTGCAACCTTTGTGTCGAGGTATACTGGTGTGCCGAGCGTGTGTGCTAGGTGTGCCGTGACAGCTGGCAGAATACATCACATAATGGTATACTTACTTACTTAGTCGTTCCCCTTCTACCGTGAGGTGCAGAGGTATAATGGTATACACAATTATATATTTTGGTAAAATATTACGTAAGAATCTCACACGCACAATATTACGAACAGATGTCGAGTTCTCATTATCCACCAATCCATTACAAAAAAATATTATGTCTTATGATTGCGTCGGATGTTTAAATGTTTGTAGTGAAATTGACAGAGATACAACGGTAAAATACTCAAAAGATAACATTTAAGGATAAAAACATAATGCGTAGGCTGCTGATGTACATGATCGCCTAGACCGCGGGTCATCACCCTCCATAAAATTGACTTGCTAGACAGGAGGGGAACGGCGGATCAAAAGAAAAAAAAAATATGACTGGAAAGGCTAAGGAGACGCAATGGGGGGGAAATGGATGAAAGAAAAAAAATTCAAGTCCCCCAAATTGACACGAGGTACGGAATTGGACGTTTTGCGATACCAAGCGCTTGATTTGAATTTGAGCGGAAGAACGCAGATGTTAGGAATATTACAAAAATTTAAAAAGTAATTTTTCTTAATATTAATGTTAGGAATATAAAAATTAGCTGGCCGGATGGCCTATTCTGAGCAATGAAATAATATGATCTTAATTTTACAAACGGATAGATAATATTGAAGATAATGACAAAAGACAGTGTAGTTCACATCATCGCTAGACTATATTGAATCTAAAAGTGTCACAATTTGCACACAAAAACACGACCTTGGGAACAGGTGTTCAAAGTTACTTATTATGGAGGAGAGGGTTTTTGAGCGGTAGCTGTGTCTAAATATAACTTTTTACAACAAAAATTTGAAGGGGAGAGAAAGGTTGCTTCAAAAATCAAGCACATTTTTTTAGAAACACAAGTAGAGACGGACAGACTAACAGATAACCATCCATACTTGACTGAAGCATGACTGAAATGACTTTAGTGTAGAAATTTGAAATTTAAAGTACAACTAGGCAGTGATTGGCCACAGACAATCATATCATTAGCGCTCAGACGCGAAAGTGGGGTCATTCTTCAATAGGTCAGAGAGATCTGACCTGTCTGTATGATGTGGTTGTTGTGTCAGTGTGGTGTCCAGACGTGGGTATAGAATAGATTTTGACACATAGCCCATACTTTGATTGCAGAGCTGTGAGTTTTCTATCGACAACAAAGCAGAGTCTATTCGGTGGGTGACTTTACTCGAGTGTATCTGTGCAGTTCTTGTGACAGAGACCACCATTATTGCCCGCCAGCACGGAGAGGTGGGACCGCAAGTTTTCAGCACCAGAGCTACAAAAAGAGGAGTGAGCCTCTGGTCTGCTGGACATTCACCAACTATTGGTAGTGACTAATATCCCCATAAAAATTCCCACCATTTTCTGGACAATGTGTAGTCAATATAGACAGGTGTGATGAGGCCACCCCAACAGCACAAACAGTAACTATCCTCCCAAAGAGATGACTACTCGAACTTTTTTTTTAATAAAACTAACTAGTCTAGTACTTAAATATGTACACTCCTGCATTTATTATGTAACATTCCATGCATTTTTTTCATAAATTTTCAATCCTTCTTTTAAAACAAGTTCTGGTCAAAATAAAACTTGATCCAGAACAAATAAATGTAATATAATTATATCAAAAACTTTATACACGTGAGTTAGTTCAGTGTATTTTAACACTTGTTAATCTTATTAGTCTTCTTAAATGTCTGTGGGTGTTTTTATAACTAACACACCACATTACACATCATTACCCTAGACACTTTACGTAGCCACATTCATTAAGAAAAAAAAAATTAAGTGTGAGGTCGTAGTGGTAGCAAGAAAGGCCTTCTGATAATTCTCAACTACATTTTATCTCAGGAGCCTTCACAGCTGGCCTCATACAATTTACATGTAGTAATAACACCATCATACAATACCATCAATACCACTACATAAATTGGGGTCTTGTCCAGGGATAATTAGCCCAACAGTAAAATTAGGATCTCCTGGTGGGAGAAATAAAAGTAGGGAAATAAATTGTAAAATTTCCTTTAAAATTAAAAGTGTCCCTGCAGATAAAAGTTGGTGAATCTTCACAGCCAGTAATAATTAATTAGTTAACTGGTTAGTTAGAATTAGTTAGACTATAGTCATATAGTAATTAGAAGTACTTAGTGTATTTACTGGTTAGAGATTTATCTTGTATATTATTATATTGTCCAAAAAGTATGGCAGAGCTAGCAAAGTTTAGATCAGCTGCTGTGCTCACTGCGAAGGAGATGGGGATGGATGGTCAAATTTTAATTCAATACGTAACGACTGAATGTGATAAATATATTGAAAGGGAAGATAGAAAGGTAGCTGAAGAGAAGAGGTTACAAATTGAGGCTGATAGAGAAATTAAGAGGCTGCAGATTGAGGCAGAAGAAAAACGACAGCAAAGGCAGGCAGAAAAAAAAAAAGGGAGGCAGACTGCCGAAAGGGAGGCAGAAGATAGAAGGTTGCAGAGGGAGCACGAATTACGACTAAGGGAGCTGGAATTACAAGGCCCGGCCCCTGAAAATGGTGCCAGCCCTTTTGCCTCAGATGCTACGCCCAGTATGGGAGCCTCAAACTCAGCTATGGGGTTTCATTTAGACCATTTTGTTGAGAAAGACGATGACATAGAGGGGTACCTAGGACGTTTTGAGTTATTAGCTACTACATATGGGTTAGAGAGAGAGAGGTGGAGTTTAAAGCTATCACAGGGATTGAGGGGTACTTCTTATGAAGTATTTGCCAAAATGAACAGGGAAGACCAAGACAATTATGACATGTTAAAGCAGGCTTTGTTATTAAGGTACGAGAAGAATGGTGAATTTTATCGTAAGAATTTAGAAATGCCAAACTGTTGTCTGGGGAGACATACCACCAATTCTCTGCCAGACTAGAAACCTATTTGGAGAAATGGACGGCTCTGGGGAAGACCCAAGATCTTAAAGAAATGATCATGATTGAGCAATTGAGAGAGTCCATGGCTCCAGACATGAGAAAATTTCTCATGGAACAAGGTGCAGAGAAGTTGGGGGAAATTTTAAATGTTGCTGAGAGGTATCAGGCAGCTCAGGCAGAGGTAAGTGGTGCTAAGAAGAAGCACATAGACAATTTTAAAGCTCCACAGCAATTTAATAAATTTGATAATAGAGAGCAGGGAAATAAAGGTAGGACAAACTTTGAGCGGCCAAGAAATGACTATCGCGACAGAAACTCACAGTTCAATGACCAAAAGTTCAATGAAAGAAAACCGTTGAACCAAGGAAAAAGATGGTGTAAATGGTGCAAGAAGGATAACCATAACACCGAATTTTGTAGAAGGAAACCTTCAAACATTGCTGCAATGAAGTCGGGGACGCAAAGATTAAAGGTTAATCCTAAGGGACAACAGGAACCTTATCACCCCCCAGTTTGTGAGGATTTTATTTGTAATGGGGTCACCATAAGGTGCCTTTATGATACAGGTTTGGATTATGATTCAGTTGTGAAGTCTAGCCTAGTGGACCCAAGTCAGTATACCACAGAAACAGTGAAAATACAAGGGGCGACTAAGGACATACCACTCATGACACTTCCCATCGCAAGGATAACGGTGAAAACTCGCTATGTGGAAGGAGAAATCAGAGCAGCAGTGATAGATGAACCAATCTACCCTCTGATATTGGGGTGTAGATACGTCTTCTTGGGGAATCCCGAGAAACCTGTGATCATGGCGACAGTGCAGACCAGGTCACAGAAGAAGGAGGAAGAAGGTGAACCTATAAATGCTCATCCAGAGGAGATGAGGAAGGCGCAGGCTGAGGATAGGACACTCAAGCCCTGTTTTTTAAAAAATTGCCCAAATGCCACACACCTCCGAGCAAGGGGGAATATTTCATGAAGAACAAATTATTATACAGGAAGACAGGAACTAGATCCACTGGTCACGGACAGTTAGTTCTTCCCAAGATATATAGGGCAAACTTAATAAGGAGCTTACATGTTGGAAAAGATGGTGACCATGAGAAAGTCGGTACCATCTGCCAAAAGATTGCTCTAAAATACTATTGGCCCGACGTAAATGTCGATGTTGAAAACTTTGTAGAAGCATGTGGCGTATTTCATGAGGGAACACCCACAAAGGGAAAATATGTGCAGGACCTAGAACCGCCACGGGGCAACTTTAGGCCTGAAAGGAAAACTAATTATACACGGGTAGACAAAGTGGAATGGGAGCCCCCTTTTCACACCCAGTCTTCACTTGAATGGATTAACATGGCCGCTATGCGAAGAGTACAAAGAAGAAATTTAACCCAGGATAGGATGACAATCCCTCGGTCAGACTTATATAAACTGGAGGAACAGACAAGAGAGCGAAGATCTCTCATAAACAATCTTAAGTGGGGAGACAAACCCCAGAGAAAAATTGGTAGTGGTCGATTTGTGAGTGATGATTCTAGGAAGAAAAGTCCTCATTATAAAGCTTCTAATGGACGGGACCAGATGAGTTCCATGAAAAATAAGTATGATAAATTAAAGATCCAGATGTAACTTTATTAAGGACCTGGACAGATGAGAAGGCGGAAGAGACTGTTACCTCATCTTATCAATATGTGAACGAACTGACCACTCGTTTGAAAGCTGGATGGAAACTGGCAAATGATAATTTGAAACAAGCCAGGAAGAAACATGCAGCATATTTTAATAGGAAGGCAAAGGACAGGGAACTGGCAGTCGGAGAGAAGGTGCTGCTTCTACTACCCGGAAGCCAGAATAAATTACAAATTGGTTGGCAAGGTCGATATACGGTTCTAGAGAAGGTGTCTAGAACAAACTATAAAATTGACAAAAAGGGGAAGGAAAAAGTTTATCATGTAAACCTGTTAAAGAAGTATCTGGACAGACCACTCCAGGAAAGCACCCCCTTATTGACCTTGGCTATTGCAACCCAGATGCAAAAGGAACCACTCACCTCACATGAATACCCATTACATCCTTGTGAAACAGCAGCACAGGTAAAAGTCACTAAGCACCTGACTAAAAACCAGAGGGAGAGAGTTCAACAGGTTCTGGAGGAACATACAGATGTATTAACAGATAAACCAGGCCATACAAATTTGCTACAGTATGACATGAAACTGGTAGACTCAAACCCAATCTGTATAAGAGCCTATTCTATTCCGTTCGCGAAGGAGAAGGCATTGAAGGAAGAAATAGAGTATTTGTTGAAGGAGGGGATTATTTCGCACAGTGAAATATGATATTTACTGCTATTACACAGATCCTCCCCCAAACCAATTCAGCAAAAGAGCTACTCAGCCCAGATAACTGGCCAAGGCAAATCATTCTGTTCAAAGGTGGAACCTATAGAATAAGGCTAAATACCACTGTCACAGTGAACCCTGCAACACAGCTGAGACCTTCCATCCCATCAATACAATACAAATTCATCCCTCTAATGCCCAACATCCCAACTTCACACCTTTCAATCATCACCACGAACCAATTCCGGTAGTTGGCATCGGGGTCCCACTTGGTGCCCCACCTCACCGAATTCTATTATCCAACTAAACTTAAGATGGCTTCAAAAAATATCCCCAGTGACCCCCGTTAGAAAACCCCAAGAAACTCATCACAAACTTTCAACCCTGGACCCAGACAATTCCGTCAACGCCACTCCTGCTCGCCCAAACCTGCGCTTCCACCACCATGTCCTCCAATGACACCCAATCAGAAATCTCTCCGAGACTTTGTCTTTGATCCTACAATACTTACATTCGAACTAATCCCCCTAGGGACGCAAACAGATCATTTCCAACCCCCCTTCGAAATCAATCCTCCCCGCAATCAAGTTCCAACTTAAACTTTTCCCAACCTCTGTCATTCCAACCTTTTACTCAAACATTTGTGCCCCACTACTATACCAATCTACCTCAGTATTCCCCCCATCCTTTGTAGCCTGCACCAACGGTGCCTAGCACAGTAATAAATGTTCCGTGGTCAACTCATTCCCCGCCGTTAAGATTGCTATTATCAAAATCCAACCACCTAATCACTTAAAAAAAAACCTTCCCCACCCGACCCCCCAATATTATCTCACAGACTCATCATCACTCCATATCATCCCACAAATCTACTACTTCATCCTATGGTTCGCCAAATTCCTCACTTATACACTCATTTAAATGTCGCATCACCCAATTCATATAACCCCTACGCCAGGCTTCTAGAAACCCGTCTAAACCCCTTCCCCACCATCCCACCCCTCTCCCACTGAACACACCCCCGACTTCCAGAAAGACCCCGATTGCCGAAGTACTACAACCGCCATACACAATGCACCTCCCTTATTTCCTTTTCCCCTACCTATGGACATCGGTCCCGTCTACGTGTCTCCTCCAATAGAAGTTCCCTCGAGCTCCTCATACACTCTGTAACCTACTTATTTGGACACCGATAAACCATGAGTCACGCCAGATGCCACAATTCGGTCCGTTGACCCAAGCACAGAAACCACAGACATTAAAATTACTCCCCATTCACCACTCCCTCCAATATCAGAATCCGGCCTCCATAAACCACTCATATTACTGGACCAACCAGCCATTGTTCCCAACCCTCCTAATAAACCGCTCATTCACACACACATAACTTACTCGGACACCCAAAACTATTCGTCATTCCAACTTCACCTCCTTCCACTCATTACCGCTGCCACGGGGGGTGGACGATGAACTAATGATCCTCACCTCCCGTAGGTCTATGTAGCAATGTCCCAACTCCCGCATCAATCACCCCTGAGGTGGTCCCATTTAGTAAATCCTCATCAGAAAAGGAACCAACTACATCGTTCTCTTTAAAATAATCTCAATAATCCACACTAACCCAATCCTACCCCATCAATACGATTTGCTTCACCTTTATGAACCCCAACCTCCTCCAAAAATACTCCCCCCTACTCAGTTCACTCCACACACTAACCCCTACCACCTACTCATGTTTTTTTCCGCCTTAATCTTCTACCAAAACTACCCGGACATATACCTCACTCCATTTAAATGCAATTCCCATATCCCCACATAACCATGCGCAACCTCTATATTTGTGGTAGCAACCCTTATAACTATATCCCTCAATGCCGTAACTGGATAATCCAAAATCATCCCTATCCCACCAAACTTTACTCAACATTCTCCCTCCGAACCCAAAACCATTTTAACGTTCCCCCCACCAATCTACTTTTCATCCTTCAACACAATCGACCTTCTGCCACTTCCCACGTGGGATGGTCTTTACCCAACCCGTCCACCCAACCCTCAATCCTAAAATCACTCCCTTACTTTCCCGTCTTGCACCCCCTCCCCCCCCCCACATCCATTCCCTTCTACCTTCTTCCTCTCCAATGATTTTTGTTCCTTCTCCCCTTTCACCTCGAACCCCCTAATTCTGCCCCTACCGCCTACCACTACCCGCCTTTTCCCCCCAATCCGCGCCCCGTCATTTACTTCCCAGTGTCCGCAAATAAAAGTCACAACACCCTAGCACCCATTTAGTCAAATGACCTATACCGAATGTCTGTCTTTCAACCTCACCCGTCCGTCATAAGCTTCCACAACCCCCCAAACCCCCTACCATAAAAACAACCACACACCATAACCTTCCAGGGTGCACCCCCAATCTCATTCGGCTATTCCCATTTCATTCCACTTACCAGATCTCCTTGATTCCCATCCACTTAACAACCAAAAAACCCGGCTCCCGTGCACTGTCACCGACAAGTCCTCCATCCATGCCCCCCCGTCTCCACTATACTTTAAAGAACCCCTGAATCGTGCATCCCTCACTCGCGTCCTGTACCATCCAATGACAACACTCCGTCTATTACCTCACGTGCTAAGCACTCCCCCCTACCCAAACCCCCCATTATGGTCCGCCTGCCTGTAATAAACATAACCCCGTAACCAAACTAAATGTCAACGTTCGCTTTGAAAAAATCTGCTGCGTATGACGCAGAGTACCCACCCCCACACTGCCAAAATCGCCTTTTGTTTACCTTCCCCAAAATGTGACACTTTTATCTGGTTGCTCTCCGCTTTAAATCATACCGACCCCCCACCATCTACCCCAAAAGAAAACTCCCTTCCCCATACCTAAGCTCCTTGTCATGATTACTCCCCGACACTCACCCCCACACCACCAAGGCCATGTCCCATGACTCCATCCATCCGACATCCAAATGACTTTATGTGTACCCCAAATATCCACAAACCCTACAGAACTGCCACATTCCGGATCAAATTCCCCGGACGTCCCCCACCTTCACCAAACGCGCACATCATTGTTTGTGTAAGTCGTTTGCTCAGTCCTCGGACCCTGTAGTTTGCCCAATCCTACCATAACCGAATAGTCCAGTGTAATAACGTCCCCATCCCAAAATACCCCTATAGATTGCTATCAAACCCAACAGCATCCCGCCCTATCCCTATCCCACTTGCCCAAATTACTTTCCTTTGTTAAGCCCACCACTACTCCCGCACTCACAGCTTGAGTAAAAAGATTTCAAGGCAGAATACCTGAGAATCATAAATACGCAACCACTTAAAGCAGTAACTTCTCAATGCCCAACCGAAGATCATCAAACATACACAAAATTCCACAATAAAACCAATAACTACGTATCCATAAAGTCACCAGCCCACCTATTTGCACAACCCCCACAATCCAAGGCCTAACCCCCCCCCCGTACTGATGAGGCAATAACTCACACTACCAGTTACCCCTTGCGGCTCGCCCAAGTCGATCAGGGGACATAGGGACCGCAAACGAAATGTTACTAAAACTACAGTACCCGCAATGATTAATGCATCTGGACCTGCACCTCCTTTATGAGAATCCATGCCGTTCGTCTATGCCGACACACAAAGCCCACAGAACCCACAGGAAACTTTCCTTCCCCCTACCACCCACAAAAAACCTGGCGTGACAGCACAATTCTACCCATGAGTTCTTAGAACACACACTGCATACCCCCCCCGCCTCATTATGCCCATGATCATAAAGAATATGTCTAGTTCAGTCTGCTATGCACATCAAAATCCGCATTGGCGAGGGGTGCCCCATAGCTATCTGGGCATTTGCTACAGGCAGAGAAGTCATATACCTATGTAACAGTACCGTCTAGCACGAGTCCTTCTATTGCCCTATGTTTCGTCCACTACAAATTATCCCCCTTAATTCCCAATCCAAGTATACAGATGATGGTAGACCGCAGTTTGTCCGATTGAACATCTCCACTCAGTAAATCCGCCCACTGCCTCACTATCGACCTCCTCAAACATCTAGTGGTGATCTAATGTACACACTTCCAATACTCCTCTTTGAACTAACAGGTAGTCATGTCTACGAATATCCTCTGCAGCACTCGGGTCTTTACCCCATATCCTAACCCTAGCCAGCACTTGGAGCTCCAACAGATCCCGCCTCCTACACCATATCTTATTGTAAAACCGTGTCCCAGCACTCATATACTTAGCCCCGCAAATATCCCCTCAAGATGTGTATCCATGCTCTGGTCCTGCTGGAACATTCCACACGCCATATGTTGTAGTGACTAATAACGCTGCCAAGACAAAAGTCCCGACCGCAATGACACCAGTACACTTGTATGAATGGATACACCAACACTTCCTTATATCAGTCCTTCCCCCACCTACCTCCGCCCCCCCCTACGACACACCCACTTGGAACCACCTCTCAATACACCACTGAACAAAAAATATAAATCCCCTCCCCCACTACTCACCACCCGACAGTACCCCACTCATCCGAAACAACATAACCCACCATGCCAAAATTCCAAAACTATAATTCAATCCTATCTATTTAATAACCAGTACTTTATATGGTCAAAATAAAACTTTGATCCAGAACAACTAAAAGTCATATTCAAATATATCAATAAAACTATTATACACTTTGAGTTATAGGACAGTGTAATTAAACACTTATGTAAATACATAATAAGTTCCTTTCTTAAATGTCTTTGGGTTGTATTTATAACTAACACAGACCTACATAACAGCACATTCATTTAAACCTGCTAGAGCCACTTTCCACGTAGCCGTCACATCCCAAAAAGAAATATAAACAAAAAAAAACAGAGAGAGTACTTCTATGGTACTGCACATCCCTTTGATAGCCCACATACTTTCCAATCCAAACCATCCATGAGCACGTTTTATCAACCATTACCAACCCAAACTCACTCTGCGGTTGCCTACACCTCTGTGCCACTACTCTCCCTAAGCCCTTACGTAGCCACCCGTTCCCTATAAAGCGTCATCCCCCCACCAGCCCCACCCCACCCACCCCCATTAACCCGAATTTGCCGCATAAACCTCCACCCCCCCTAAAACTCCCACAACACTTCTTATGTCATGAGTACTTCCAAATTACTGTGATCCCGTAACAGATAATCCCTCGACCTACCCCCCGCCTGAGAAATAGGCACCACAACAACACTCAAACATCGCACAATTACCGCCCCCCCCCCCCCCACTGCTCCTGCAGGCAAACAGTCTCATTACTCTCTGCCTGCCGCTCCCACCATAAATCGCGGAACTTATTACCGATTGCTCTGAACCCAGTCAACAAATACCCCTGTCTTCCAGTCCGTGACAAAGCACCTTAACACGCTCCCCTGCCCCAACCACCATCCTAAATCTTCCGCCCACTACATACCCCCTCTACCTTGTCCAAAGAATTCCCACACCCCCCCTATACAATATTCATACCGAAAAAACAACTCAAGGTTCCAATGTGAAGTCACCCTCCTCAGCGTTTGCACGACCAGGTGACACAAGGCAATTTCCCGCAAACTTGGTCCGCCCACGCCCGACGCGCCTCGCACCCCCTTCCTTGTCACTCACTTCATCCCGACGCCCCTAATCGTTCCAGAAAAAACCTACTCCCCTACCGCGTTTCCCTGTCACGGGTTAACTCACCCTACCCATTCAATTCGATCCACCAAAATCGCATTGTTCCTTAAACCCTAACCTTTTGGTGAAAAAAACTGATTAACCCCCTCCCGTTTTTCGTTAAGACGAACCCAAGTATCACTGTTTCCAACCATAATCTCATCCCTTTAGCTAACCCCAGCTTCTCCCTTGAGCACGCAAATCGTCATCTTGCGCTGAAACTAACACCGTGCATCTAGCCGCTAGTAGTCGGTACACCAATCTACCTATCGTTCTCCAAGAAGGTCCCAAAATTTCCCATTTCTGTTCTCATTTCCCAGAGAGTCCTATTCTATCCAGTGATCACACACCAGCGACCTTCCTTGTCCGACGTCCCTCCATATATTCCTCCCCATACAGTCCCTTCATTCAAACCTCAGTCTCTGACTAACACAACGACACTGGATGGATGCCACGCTTCCATAGTGCTCCTCGTTCCCCGACTCTTTCCTCTTACGTGCGCGACCCCTATTCCCTTAAAAAGTTGACAATTAAAAAAAAAGTCAATCACAAATACAACTAGGCACCCCATGCAACACCATCCCCCATAACTGATCATTGCCCCCAACTTAGAATACCCACTAGTCGCTAAATAGATTCCGCCCCGCCAACCTCTAAGTCCAACTCGCGTCCGCCACACCATCCCTCCCCAAACCCCGCCACATAACAGTTCATAGGCCATCAGTCACACCGCGCCTTGCGTACGAGCAATTTGGTAAAAGTAGCAACAGTGCTTTGCCAATAACGGTGGATTCCCAGGGTTTCGGATCCGCAGTTAAGGTTAGTATTTTTTATACCGGCAAAAACCGGCTCCGGTGTTCGACCCATGAGGCCTCATGAATTGGTACAAGACCAAACTCTGGGAATGTTTGTGGTGGCCCTGTCGTGAAGCCGAAGTCAAGAAAATATGGGCCTAACAACCATAATTCCCCAATATGCCTCCAATGGTTGAGTTAACGGGGAATCCTCACGTCAAAACCAGTACACAGTAATATTGGTGAATGTAAGGCCGATAAATATCGTGCAGTGTTAGTAAAGAAAACAGACCTTGTATACAGTCTTAACATGCTGTCATCTAAACTCATGCCGTGCTGCATATCAACAGCGGCAAGCCAACCACGACATGCAAGTGTTGTTATTGTCCGGGGGCTAGGAATTCGTGAGAGATTTAAAAAAAAAAAATGAAATTTATTTATGTCCTCATATAAACTTTCTTCTTCCTTGTTCGCCTTCAGACCTCCACATTAACAACTCTAATAAAGGCAGTAGTCAGCTCAAAGGTTCCTGATGTCTCCAACCACTTTTTTCGTGGAGAGAAATAAGATGTTGCTCTAGTTTAATGGTAAATTAATGGAGATGCCAAACGGAGTAGTCAATCACTTACATTAAAAAAATAACTTCAGTAATTATTATTCTTCAGCTCTACAAGAAGCATTAAGCCTTCAACAAATTCATGCCAAGTGCTCCTGCCCTGAGCTCCTGCCCTGAGCTCCTGCCCTGTGCTCCTGCCCCTGTGCTCCGGCCCTGTGCTGTCAGGCTTTTCTGTGTCTTCTTTATCTCTTTCATATTTGTCTCCAGCTCTCTTCTCCGTGTACCTTCTGCTTTATCGCTCGATACCTTTATTACTTTGTGAATCTAGAACAAAGACTACCTCGTAATGATTTAAATAGGTTTTGTCAATGTGTGTCCGATCTTTCGCTAGCTTCTTCTTCTCGTCTCTTGTTCCGCCGGTACCTGCCTGAATGAAACGATAAATAAAATGGAGTATGCCATAATAAAGTATTCAATTAATTAAATTTTAAAAAGAGGTTAACTTAGAAATATGTTTTCATGGTATCTAGGGCGCCACCCGTGCGCAAGCGAACCGCCCCGCGACAACAATTTCTGGGAGGCACAACCTATATCAAGTATAAAATGTCATACGTTCGAACCTTCAATTTAAATAAAGAACTCCCATGACCCAACTCGAATATCTCTACGATTCTCTACATCAACAATATATGTGTAGAAAAGGAAGATTGCGATAAAGTACCCTAGTGAGATGCTTTGGGGGGGCCGTACGGAAGTAATAAAAATCCTTGAGAAGGTCCTCCGTGGCCACAAGGTATATGTTCGTATAATTATTGAGTATTGGTAATTACTACACAGAATGGTATCCCTTCATGGAATCGAATAGACTAGAACCAGAGGTGACTCCCAGATGAGAGATAAATAATAAGAATACAGATTTTTCACGGAGTGAAATGGTGGGAACCTAGGTAAAATCAGTTACCCTGAGACTGCGAGGAGATCCTCTCCTCTAGCCTATCTCTAGACAACCTAAAAAGTAGTTTGTCCCGGACATATATACTCATTTTAATATAGTATGTACTATATATTAATCCACTCACCGACGACACTTCCAGAAAAGTGACGGACAGTATTGACATGAACAAACGTGAAAAAAAATAACAATGGAATACAGCCAAGTTTTTGTGGAACGGAGCTGACGCGAACAACACTATGAAAAAGGGTTTATTGTAAAATTTTATTTATCGATAAAGAATTTTCACAATACAGTAAAAAAATTTCGGACTAGGTAACAAAATCAATACGACAGAATAAACATACGTTAAGGAATCAAAAACAGATTTTTAGGACGCCAACTGTGACATCCCCCCCCCCCCCCCCCCCCGTACCCCCCCGCCCCCCCCCCCCCCCCCCTTTCCTTTTGAATTGCCATTCCCCTCTGTTAAAAACCCAAGATTCCCTTTAGTGGAAGAGAAGTTATTCGCCCGCCAAAGATCACATGATGATATACACTAAGGTCTATGATTTCTCTCAACCGTAAATAACAGAGGTGTTTTCCTGTTAATCAACTCTGAAATATTATAGCAAATGTAATCTTTAAGGAAGAAAAACAAAAATCAATGGAGTATTGATTATATAATTCAAAGAATAAATCATCCCTGCCATTTTCCACGCTCTGACACACTTGTGATCACAAGACATGTCTGCTTCATTAGCCTAATATGCACTGCGTCACCACAAATCGTCTAGAACAATTTTTTAGAATTGCAAACATACAGCCCATCCAGTGGTGTGTTTAAGCAGAAACAAGCCCAGCTTCTCTCCAATGCTAAAAAATTGTAAATCTTGGTAATCGCTCTGCTTCACTATGGTACGAATGAAATGCTGACAATGTCACTCAATTTTTGTCCATTAAGTAAATTAATTATGAGGTCCTAATGTTCACGGGAATGGGTACAGTAGCTTGAAATAATCGATCGTTAACCTCGAGTTGCAGGGTAAATAAACTCTGATTCATGATTTATCTTCTTCTCAACTAGTGGTTGTTTATACAAGTAATGTCACAGGTTTCATTCTGTAAATGTTTATTTATTCTCCACCCACGGCCGAGCGTAAAACTTTGATCAATGGAAAAGAATCTTCTTGGAAACCTCAATTACCATTTACTATATAGAATTGATCAGAAAAATAGTTCTTTTCGTCTAGTTTAGTCCACCTGCAATACATAAACAGAAACCCGCTGTAAGTTTTTTGGTCATGACCCAGATACTGTATAAAAGGAAGAATAAAAACATAAATACTCACCCTAATGATAGTTTTTTTTTAAACGATCCAACGCGTAAATAGAATATGTTTTCACTTCTGTCATTTGAACATAAATTATAAACCGGCCACATAGAGCTTGTCTTATTCGATAAAAAACAACGCGAGAAATAAATTCAAGTCAAAAGAAAAAATCAATCATCATGAATAAGTGAAATAAATACATATCTCGTCAACACTCATGGATGAATCAAGTGCATATTACTAATTAGTTAAAAATGTTCTCTACAGGTTACTACAGCAATTTAATTAAAATTATTTATAGTCTAATAAATATAGTTTAATCTAAGAAACATAAATTTAAGTACTGCAATCGACTGTAACACATTAACTTAGAGAAATTTTTAATGACGAATAAACTAGAACAGTCACTCTGCAGCACAATCTAGTGAAGTGGTATTCTTATCTTTTTCTTCCATCCTTAGCCACCAACCGCAAAGCAGTATGGGTGGTCCAGTACGCCTAGTGGCGTCCCCTTATGGGCAACAACAAATTGATCAAGTCAATCGCTGTTTCCCACCACGGCCCTAGTGGCCGTCCACTTTGTGGAACAAAAAACAGACCGAAACAACTATCATATGTATTCCGTAATATCACAGATTGGTTGGCAATCATGGTGATCATCCACTGTGCGAAGTTTTTTAACGGGATGTGTGGTAAACAGGCCCCATGCCAACCCTCCTTAGACGCTTTTTACGGAAACATTGCGTAGTAGGTGCAGTGTTACTATTCTTTGCTCCCCATTTCGGTCCCTCGTAACACACGGGTGTATGAAGTAAAATTCGCACTAATTCTATCAACTCGAGACAATACTAGTCACACAAACTTACAAAGTTATCACCAACGAGAAACTAAAGACTCTACTATATACAGGTGTTTTTTCCTATAACTCTCTGGCGCTAGCCTGTATCACTAAAAGCGAATGGCAGAACTGAAGGAATGTGAAGTCTAAAACTGCTGGGGTAATAAATATCTGAAACTGACATAGAATCACTGGAAAGTTGTATACTAAACTAGCAGACTCGTTGGCCGAGTACTTTGGCGGACCTATTTAGGTAAAATCTACATAAATTCTAGTCTCGATTCTACTGCGAAACAAACAACTTTAACGCACCCATGGGCCGATAGCCAGTCATATTAAGGGAATCTAGATGAAATAGAATTCTACATATTAAATCGCCTCACTCTCGGGCAATCTGCAGAAGGGTCCCGTAAATGATTATAGCGAGGAGTCTTTGAATTGCGGGTTCGCATCTTGAAAATTACCTTACATACGGAACGAATCCAGTGCAAAGTAATAGACAAATTTGTCTCCCCTTACCATCACCTGTCTGATCTCAATATACGGCGATTTTTATTGAATCGCGCTTTTGCCGAGAAAATTACAGGAGACTGCGGGACCGAGGTCTGCTCGCTATCCTGCATCAAGAATAGTAAAGCAATAAAAATGGCTAACCGAGCCATAAACTGGCTTGCTAAAATTAAAAGAAAGACAGAGGTTTTAGTATGTAGATGTGTTAAATTCCTATGGGGGGGGGGGGGGGGGGGGGGGGGGGGGGGGGGGGGGGAGATTAAGGAAAAGGATTTATGTGAACAAAACTTAAATCATTAATCTACCACAGTAAACACTGGAGATAGTCCCCCAACTTACAGGAATCTAGTATAAATTGTGCAGTGAGCTACAAACACCTTCCTTCACAATATCACAACTGATGCCAGTTTAATATACTTGACACAAATGCTCCATGAAATCAGTTTCTCGTCACCAAAGTGAAGAAGCAGTAGATAAGTAAGTTTGTCCATTCCCCCGTTCACCTGTCAAAAACGCTATATCAATTGGCAAATCATAGCACACTTTATTTAGTCACAGTCCCACGTGGACATCTTTGTCGTAGAATTTTGATATTGATTGAAGATAGATTTCTGGTCCTCGGTCCCCTGAATGTAACTAGAACAGGTTAAGTGACTAGTGAGAGATAAGGATAAAGAAATAGGTTTTTCTACACGAGTGAATGGTGAAAGTGTAAAGAGTTTAGTCCTGGATTGTGAAGATATCTGGTCCCAGCCTATCATTTTATGACTGAGATTTGTTGATCAGGGACAGGTAACCTTCGTCAGTATATATTAACATATACACTATACCACTCACGTATACACTACGCACAGTATAAGTGACGACAATTAGACGCACAAACGGTGAACTATAAAATGGATTAGGGATAAGGTGAAACCGAGCTGACCGACACAGGTAATAAGTTTATAAGTTAAGTTTAATTATCATAAAAAAATGAACTTCACCAACAATTTAATTCAAATATCAAAGTATAAAAATCATATGTTACAGAATTAATAAAGAAATAGACCACAAAAGTGCAATCCCCTCTTGTTAGACAAGATCCCACGAGAAGAAGTTAATTAAACCCCCAAAGTTCAAAATTAGCACTAAGGTATAGGATTGTGAATATACTTGTCAATAACAGAGTTTTCTAATTAATCAATACGGAAAATGAACAGTATAGCTAACCAAAGAAAGAAGAAAAACAAAGTGACTACTTGATTAACAATCTAAGAATTATTCATTCCTGGTCCTGCTTTGCTCTCGTGGCTCATGAGAACGACCATGGGGCCCACACATTTCCAATCTTCGCTTACCTAATTGCTGATTTACAACGTCTGAACAGAACTCCTAGGTACATGCACAAATCCAGTGTTGGGATTTTATGTGCAAAACAAGCCTCCAGTTCCTTAAATTTTAATGATTAAATCCCTCTTATTTTTGTAACGCTTTCTTTGTTACTTGTTTTAGTTTTAATCTGTTCATGTCACCGATACGCCGTTGGCGCATAAGTGTTTCCATTAATGAAAAATACAGTTTCTAACAATAAGACCACTATAGAACAGAATCCATGATAATATAAGATAGTAAAAATAGAATGACATGCAGATAAATCTAATACTAGTAAATAAATCCCACGTCTACTACACAGTGTTTTGGTAATTCGGGACAATATATACAATTGAAAGCTTTGCCACAGCCGGGCAGAAAGTAAAGTTGAAATAAGGAAAATGACATATCATTGGGTAGCAAAAAGACAATTATACTGTTATTCTAAGTGTCATATAATGGTACAATCTCTCCTCTCGGCTCACTTATGTGAAACAAGAGACCACCCGTCGAACACAGAAGTGACCTTGCCTAATATATTTTTACATAAGAAATTGTATTTTTCTTGATTGGTTAGACTAGACTCAGACACTTTTCCTCCCCCTCTAATTTAAGGTGCAGGCCGCTGGTAAGGTTTTTTGTGTTTTTTGTGGACCCGTACGCCAACACAGAAATTTAAAACTATTTCCTCCAATGCGAAACACTGTGAGTAATTCATTTCCCAATGGTGAGGCAAAAGGGATCAATAAATACGAAGCTAGAATGTCATTTCTGTGAGATAATTCTTGGGGTAGCTGAGAAGTAATGTGGATTATAAATGAGGCAAAGGAATATATATAATATGAAGATAGGATAGAAAAATCGCTAACTGCATGTGTCAGATTTCAGCCGTCTATGGCTCGTATTCTTTTAGGTGAACAATCTGTAGCGGATCGGAATTTTGAATGAAACTCAAATTTTTTAGCTAACTCTTATGCCCGACGCATAGCAGACAGGTGTTTCCCGCTAGCAAATCGTCTCTCTTTGATTCTCCCCCTCGTTCCATAGGCTTAAATTACGATTTCACGAAACGAACGGTATTTGGGGTGGAATGAACGAAGCGGATGTGGGGTTGGCGGTGGGGATAGGGGGGATTTTAGCCTGAATATTCCTCCCTCTTGTCCTCAGATTAATTATTCCGCACCATGGATAAAAGCTGTACTTCATGAATGTAATCTGCGTCTTTGGTTATCTACAAATATAAACCGGATCCGACCCGGCTCCTGCTCTTCTACCTCGTTAACGTACACGTGAAAGCATTCTGGCTCTGGTGACGATATATACCAACGGTATTGTCCAGTCCGTGTCGCGATTATATAGATTCAGTATTAAGCTGGGCTGCTGTGATCTACGTTCCTAGATTTTGGACTCTGATTATATAACGATTACCATTCAACCCTAGTCTGTTCTGGTAAATACAAAAGATAAAGATAACATAGTGCGTAAGTCTAAAGTATTGATTTCGACAGACATCGTAAGTCAACCAGTCTTTCTGCGTTGATAACAAAACATGAATATTAATAAGTGAAGCGAGCCATAGGTGGAAAACCAGAGTGTAACGCGAAATGTGTTGATATATTTTATAATATGAATTAACTATAACTCTGGTACCACAATCTTTCAAGAATTGAGTTACATTTCCTGAGAATATAAAATAAACCAGTGGAGAACACCGTCAAACTAAGGTATAACTAGATGCCCTTGTGATTGTCGTTATCAGAAAGGAAGGTATGTGAGATTATAGTTTTTGAGTCCGTACTGAGTAGAGTATGATCAGATGAAAGATAATCGAAGATCACCCCTTTATATCTCCCCAACGACATCAACAAGACCCGGTGGTATGTCTAATGCTTAGGGTAAAACAGAATTAAGTCCCACAGGTAATGAGTATGTTTTACTCTCATACAAGCGCAAACTAATATTCGACATGTAAAATTAAGTGATCCCCGACTAACCCATTGGCGCCTTCTCCTACTCATGACATATACCACATTTTAAATAAATAACTAGGGCACACATCACACATAACCTGCACTATGATGACAACAAGCACGACACAAACGTGGAAAAACTATCGAGTTAAATTGGGTACAGGGCTGTGGACCAATCACACATCAAAGTTACGATTATATTTGCTGATTTATTATGCGATTTAAAAAAACTTGACAACAAACCGAATTATGCCAAAGAAAAGGTCAAACATATCAGTCTCTTAGCTATACAAATATGGTGGAAATAACCAAAAATATATGCGGCACCGTCTTCACCCTCCCGCTATTGAGAAAAGAACCCAAAGTTAATAAAGGGGGGGGGGGGGGGGGGGGGGGCGGGGGGGGGGGGGGGCCGGGGGGGGGGGGGGGGGGGGGGGGGGGGGAACCAAAATGTCCAAGGTTAGGCATTTTCAAATGATATAGCTGAGTAGACAGTACAAGTAAAACAAAGTCCCAGACTATAATAGGCGTTCAGTAAAGTAAACAATAAATTAGGGCATATCCAGTAGTTGGTAGAAATCTCTTAGTAACCAAAGAAAAAATATTTTCTCACTCTACGGTTGATCTTGCAAATCACTGGCACACTCTCTACACTTGACTTTACCTTCCTAATGTAGAAATGTCCACTGCGTACACACAAATCCTGTTACACCCTTCCACCACATTGGCCACAAGTTCATCCTCATAGGCAACAACTTTATGAGGGGGGAACAGTAGCAAATCTGGTAGTTTTATTTATCTCAGCTAAACATAATATTACTCCGTGAATAGTTTCCGAAGTAGGAAACGCTGGCTCACTTGTAGTGGTTCAATATTTAAAGAGGAAAAATAGCTTCCAGTAGTGAATAGGAATACGTCCTGGTTCCACAACATGTAGTAAACAAATGATAAAAGATGATAAAACCAATCGCTTGACATCTATGGTAGTGAAGTCGCCGCTTCAGAAACATCTCTAAAATTTCAGGAAGCTTTCGCTAAGAATACGAAACTATCAGAATTCGCCAGGGAAAAAAATGTTATAATTTTTTGTACCAGCGCCAGCAGTTGGCTGATTAAATTGAAGAAAATTTAGCTGGGTTTTCGGTAATATTCAGTTAAAATTAGCTTGTTTAAGTGTCGGAAACTGTCACGGGTTGTCAAGAATCGTCATTGGCGGATTACCCATGCTTAGTAATGACGCCATCCTACAGCTTAACAGCACCCCACCCCCCAATTTGAGTCGTCCCCCTGTACACACCCCCCTTCCCCAAACGCCCGTCCCTTTCACCCCCCCCTCCCCCCTTAACCCCTCCCTTACCTCATGCAAATGCATCAAAGAATCGCTTACTGCACTTGATACAGGACCGACCAGGACATGTACATTCCCCCCCATAGCATCACTTAACCAAAAAATGCTGGCTAAACACATCCCACACCTGGTGTGTATATCACACAGACGTAAATGCACTTATACCTCGGGGGGTGTGGGGTTTTTGCTACCAGTCGTCAGTCCTTAGCTATAAAGTAAAAGGGCAATCAGGTGTGTTTTCCTTTATCTCTGTTTGGCCTTTAATGCGCGGTCGTGATCGGCTTTGCGAGATGCAAGTTGGATTGAGCTATGGTGGGCGACTTCTTCGGATGCGTGCCGCCCAGCTTGCGTTTAAGCGATTCGCGCGTAGCAATGGTCAATTAATCAATCTAAACTGACTCAGGTCCCATTCGTTAAAGAATCTATTATATTGGTTTGTCGGCCGTCTGACTATTTTAGTCGTGATGATATTAGAATTAATAGTGACACGTATAATAAAGTACGCAACGAATGATAATCGAAGCGTGAATACTTCTTTGCTGTCCCACTATCAGTCCGCCCTGAGCATTTAAACCAGCTCAGACTGAAAACCGCTTCTCTTCTTGTGTGTGAAAAAAGCCGAGTTGTGTTGAAAATTTAACATGAAAAACTGAACATGCTGGGTATGAAATCCAAGTCGACGCGATTCTGTTTTAACTTATCAACATTATGTTATATGAAACTATGCTGAGAAAAGATCCTAAGGATATATATAACCATTTACCCGTAACTCAACCCCCCCAAAACCAAGTTACCCCGTCACCCCCATTCGGGGTGATTAAACTCCCCCTACCCTTCTACACCAGTAAGGCACTAACCCTCCGCATCCCACACCCCCGCCAATCACCCCCCCCCAATAATCCCCACCCATTGCTAATAACGCGCTCACTTATCAGCTAGTCATATACACAACCCCACAATGGTTCTAGCCGCATCACTGCGTGCTAAAGACACTATTCCAAAAATCATAAGTGACGCATGATCAGGCGAATTTTAACACAAAAGCACAGCTGATATTTGCTATAAATTTCTCAAGAACCCCTAAACTCGATAGACACTTACGTTTCACGTTACAAAATGGAGGGTTGTGTCAGGCGGGCGTAACAAGCGACTGTCGTTTCCAAAACCACTAGTAAGGTTTATCAACGGTGCTATCTAGTTGAATGGCGATTTGCTAAACCGACAATCAAGGAAGAACATACTTACGGTGACCTAATTGATTTCTCCGAAAGAATATTTCAGGCGTATGGCCGACGGATCGATCAAGCCGTTGTCGGTACAGATAGGAGGTTACTGAGTAATATTTTTATTGTCCCGTACTGATTATTGATGAGTGGATTATCACTCGAACTATCTGTGTCCCCTTATATCTCCCACCAAAACCCCTGTAGCATCTAAACTTCTCCTCCCCACAGGTACATAGTTTTAAGGACCTCAACACATGCAACTATCCACATGACACAGATTTCTCTATTCAAACTACCTATTGGGGGGGCTATACGACTATTATGTAAGTCAGCCAATGTCAACCTACGCACTCATATCATCATACAGTATAAATATAAAGTTAACTCTCCACCCCCCCCTTCACATGTAGCCACACCATCCCCCCCCCCCCCGATTACAAACTATGAAACGGAAACTACGGTAATTGGGTAATGGTCTGACTCAACACACAAAGATTTAAGATAAAACTTTGGTTCTTGTGTGATAAAATGCACCTGCATTACCATTCACCCTAGTAAGGTAAATATTTTATTCCCTGAAACTCTGAGGAATCGCTGAAACTAAGTATCCCTAGACATGAAAAGAGGTAGTCCCATGAATTTACTCCGTTCCGCATTTTCCCACGCGTTGCTTTACGAAAAAAAAAAATATAAAACCCCCTTTGCATTTTTGTATGTTAGGTTTCGTAGTGGTTGTAGTCGGCGTTCCGTTCGTAACGGAATAATATAAACCGTTTCTGCCGTAGGGTGGTGAGTTGAAGGTGTTCATAGACTTAACGTATGATACAGGGTCGCCAGTCAAGCTTTAGATGAGGGTGGGGAGGGCCATGTTCCCCTTTCCTCTGCAGCCCCAGTTGGCCTTTCTCTGCTAACGTCAGCGAACAGAGAGTCAGGTACTCCTTTTACAGCTGGTTAGACTGATGCGTGACATTACCTTAGCCATTGAACAGGAACTTCCCTGGTAAACTTATTGCGTGTAGGTAGAAGTGGTTCAATATCTGTCATCATACTTAGGATCCCACCCCAGGCATCAAGAGGTGGGGATCCTACCTAAGAGCTTAGTGGAAATTGGTAGCTTTAAACTTTGATGTTATAGGGAAGGAAAAGACAAGCGGAGGAAAGGAAACTGGTCTCCCCACCATCTTTCGATGCTTATGAATCTCTAGAAAGGATGAAGACTCTAACCCATCCATAAACCCGCAGAAAATGGGTACCTGACTCTAATCTTGAGTTATATAAGGCAACGGCATGAGGCGACATCCTTTGTATCCTGTGTACCGTTCACTGTGTAGAAAGATCCTTATTCTTACTTCTTCTTCTTTGGTCTGTCTTTCTTCCCTCGTTCGTCCTGTAAAAGGACGTAGGTGTTTCGTTTTCCGTTTACGACAGCGAAGCATGCAGTATTATTCGAGCCTGTTTCCGGCCGGGACACATCGCGACTTCCTCACGAGGCATTTTTTTGTGGGACCTGGGTTTGGCCTTCCCTCTTCGATCCCGTACTCCTCAGCCAACTGCATTTAAGCAACAGAGCCTTTTCCAGGACCACCAACGGTGAGTGAGTGGAGGTAGGGTCCTTGGTCCCAGCTCTGGTTCCGCTGACCTGACGGGCATGAGCAGTCAAAAGCTATGGGGTTCGCATACAGCGATTCCTCACTTATTTGGATGCGATCATTGTTGGTCCCGAACTGAATCAATACCGTTTTTAATTGGTTTATAAACTTCAATACCAAATACGGGGGGGTGGGGGGGGTGGGGGGGGTTATGAGGGCTGGTCTGTTCCGTAAGAGTGTCCATCTAAGAATGCAACAATGGAACGCATTTGTTTTTTTCTAACTTGCCCTCGGGGGGTGTCAGGCAGTCCAAATCACAATGTGAAATGGAAAATTAAAAAAAAAACATTTATATTAGTACAATTGCTCTAAACAGACAATTTCTGAGAACAAACAATCCACGATAGAATCGTTGAAATTAAACAAAAAATGAGCCAATCCCCCAATGGACGTATCAACATATCACAAGCCACATCCCAACCCTCAACCCCCGTTCTCCATCATCAGCATCAATCAATCCCCCCCCTTACCCCTGATAATACTCCATCTCATCACCAATCGATCCTACCTTTATATCACTATAAATCTCCAACACACACCAGCGGATCCCTCAACGAGATATATGGGTTAGACTGACTAACCTAACACTCAGCCAAAAATCTTCCCTAACTTGTAAGGAACAAAGGCCAGGTACCCATTCACGAAAGTCGATCATGGGGACTGACCAGGAGCACTGATTATACCGTGGAAAATCGAACCCGGCACCCATAGTCCGGCAAGAGACCAGCGGCTCTAACCACGTCAGTCAAACGGACACCCATAAAAAAACACAAGATAAACGGATTTAAAACAGAATGTTAACAAACATGAATGTTAAAAAGGGGGGGTGGGGGGGTGTTTCGGTGCTGGGGGTTGAGGGTGGGGTGACAAATTGCCGATATTAATGTGTACGATTCGCGTAAGGGTTGCGTGAAAAATGTGACCTAACACCGAATGGTCCTTGGATTTACTTACGAAATGGTTGGAAAGTTATATGAAGATGCCGAACCAGAAGTAAGAAAGTACGATGGCTTCACCGTTACCTAAACATATTCAAAAATTTTCATCGACGGTGAATTATCACACAATACCGTTTTCTTATATTGTTTATTTAACATTTAAAGATTAAAAAACTATGACTCACACAAAGTTATATCGTAATATCTATAAGCTAGAGAACCCCAAAAATATCGATCTATACCCTACCTACATACAAATAACAGAAAAAAATGTGTTGGCCCTCACCACTTATGGAGAAAAGAACCCCCAAAGAATAATCAACTCCCAAAGACCAGATGTTCCGGCCAGCACACAAACCATCACACCCTACCCCTCCCCCCTAACCCGACCTCTAATGCAACTGCCTCCTACAAGTTACCCCCTAATACCCCCCCGATCGTCACTTAAAATATAAGCTTACCTCCTTTAAGTTAACCCATACCCATCCCTCCTCTCACTAGAACTCCACAGACTAGTTACTTGACAAATGATACCGAGACCTATATCTCTGCCACCCCCAACCCGCCGATTTATATTTGTAGGCAACCCCACCACATTTTTGAACTCCCATAATATTCCAATCCCCAGAAAAAACCTATCAACACACACCCCAAAAAAACCTTAAAAACAAAACCATTCCCCAGGAGATAACCCCGCCTCCCCTCTACTCCCTTTCCACACACCCACACCGGTGGGGGGGAGGGGGGGGTGGGGGTGGTAGGGGGGGGGGGGGGGGGGGGGGGGGGGGGGATTACTCGCTCTCCTCTCATTCCATCATATATAATGAATCCATTCATCCACTGTTCCATATAG
>JAMPIV010014460.1:0-238021 GCA_024509875.1 Oreohelix idahoensis
CTCCACTGACCAGTTGTTAATACTACCAGAAACGTATTAATTTTTCCCAATTTTCGTTTGCTGTTCCGCTGCCGCATTTCCCCGTTACTCTTTATTATATGTATTTGTGTGTACCAACTTTCGCATTGGGTCTCCATTCTATTAATAAAAGATCCATATCTTGGGTGTGTCTTTCCATTCTTTCTGCAGTTGTTGATATAAATCATCCTTGACCTCTTCATCATGTCATTCATTGGTGGGTAGCATTGTATTATTGTAAGGTATTGGTGAATCTACCTCTCAATCTTAATATTTCAGTCTGTTGTTGATGGGTTTCCATTCCAGTAATGTCCTTTCTATTCCTTTTATGTAGAATAATGCTCTGCACTTCATTGAGCTGACATATTCTTTTCCGAGTAAAGTACTGTTTCTCCTGTTGCTGTTTTAACTTTTCCTTGCCCTGTCCATTCTGCTCGCGCTTATCCCTAGAATGTTTAACTGTGTGGACGGGAGCGGATGAAAATAGAAGCTCCCCATTAAATAGAAGGACCCTTGAATAGCATCGGGGGCCCTGCATTTTGTTGTATTAAGTTTATCGCCCACGTGGTATCCCCACGACGTGCTGTTTAGTATGCATCTTTTTCCACGTGGATTTCCCCACGCTGCGATACTTAGTAGGCGAATAGTTATCACGCGGACAGCCAGGACATCGCTTTGTCTTTAATTTTAGTTTAGCCACGCCCTACTGCTTTATCTCTCGATCACTATGAGCATAAAGCTATTTTTCTAGTTCTTTTCTGCACCCCCTTCACAAAAGCCTTCAGAAGGCGTTGCCAAGAGGCGAAACGGCAAGCGGTCAGTTATCAACAGACAGTTGTTAGTCCTTAAGACGCAGCGACGAGGTTAACACCTCCGGTTGGCACTTCGTGCGAATGGTCAAGAGGGTTAGGAATCCGCTGTCAGGACGAAGACGAACGGGGAAAAGTCAGTTGTTATAGATTTTGGGGGAAAAGAGCTTGGGTCTCGTCGGCGGCGCAAAAAACGAAAAAAGTTCCCTAGGATCAAGAAAGGCGAGAAACTTTGCATGTGGCTTAAGATCATTTCCTCATTGCATTAACTATATATTGGTATCGCGTATGACAAATATGCAGTTATCATTCGCGACGCCAGAGAGTTGCAAAAGAAGTACCCTAGCTCTTACTCTATTTGAATCTTTACAAGCGCGATTTCTTTGGGGATTTATCTTATTACTTGGAGGGAATTCATTCTGTGTGCTGCGGTAAAAATGATAGTTTGAATTTTGAGTGATTTAGTATATCTCTAGTTTCTTCATTTTCTTTTCACTGGATTTGTGTGTTAATTTAAACCTATTAAATTAAAGTGCTCTCTATCAGACATGTAGAATCGAGATATATTCTAAGAATGTAACATACGCCGCTATTTCCAGTCACCAAGTAATATAGATGTGTATACATTAATTTTAAACGCTCGGCTGTTCGTAATTGTTTATTAACCTCATATATTTCTATTTCATCTCGTGTGTAAATTTTATGAGTAATTAAATGTTCATAGCTAGTGTTTCAAAGTGATACATTGGCTAGTCACTCGTGTAGTTCTTTTAAAATAAATAATTAAATACCGGAGTGATTTTACAGGTCTTTCCTAAAACGCGGGTGTTAGAATTAATTATAGTAGAATTACCTGTTTTATATATTCTCTTTTATACAGGAGGTCAGGCCTTTTGCGATCCAACGGTTTTTTTTCTATATAGAGAGTCATGATCAGATGGCTTATGGCATCCCAAATTATATGTTCCTAAACATACAAAAAACATTGACAGTGAAAAAAATCTGATGTTAGAGAGACCCTTTTAGGTCCACCTTCTCAATGTTAAAGTGAGTTAGAACTCCTAAAACCTGGAACGGGACAATGCCAGAAGATTTCTATATATTAATCCTATAAAGTTTCTTGGCCTGATCAGGCAGAACGTACAGCACTGATTTCTTTAATAAAACCCATATGACAGTAAGCAGTGTTCCTAACACCAAATATACAGAGAACATTTACAGCTATTTCATTCAGAGAACAGCCTGGGAGTAACATTCCGATGTGTGATAATATCTTCACCTTTCACTACGACAGAAAACCTAGGAAAAAACTTAACCCCACCAAATACCTGCAGTGCGAAAGAGGAATAAACCCATCCAGGAAAAATATAATCAACGCACCAATTCAGCGAAATCTCCGAGAAAAATAGCAGTTGCCTAGACGGAACTTTTCTGGGGCTGAACTGGTCAAACAGGACATATAATAGTCTTAAAGACATTGTGTATTTTGTGTGGATAAATTCCATGGATGTATGCTGTGTCGACAGAGGGTAAGTTTAAATGTCCTGAGCTCACTGGCTGTATGTAGAGCGTGAAACGGAACGAAAGAATTAATTTTCTTAAGTTACTACTAATATAACACCTTCTCTTTTATCGATCTCTCAATAAGTCTGAAGGCCCACGGGATAGTTAAATTAAGGACCTACCTGTTACCCGTCTTGACTACTCCCCCATTGCCATTGTTAATCATTAGTTTGATCTTTTGGGTAAACAACCTCGGGTTGGATCATTACTACTGTTCCATACCAGAGGGAGGGTCTATGAGAGTATATATATATTTTTCTCTTTCTCTTATGTAACGATAATTCATTGATGTAATGATAACGATGTATTTTATGTTGTGATCTATTTTTCTTCTAAAGATATAATAAACCTAATAAACCTTAAGCTATTGGTGTTGGTCAAAACCTCTTCCCTGCCATATAATTATATGTGAACCCATAGTTTACCTGTTCGTTTCTACGTATGTACGTATTTATGTCACAAAATTGTTTGTGTGTGCGTACGAGAGGATAGTGTATTTACACCAGTATCTAGTGAGAAAATACGTCTCCATTAAAGTGTGTCGTACTAGACTCAATCCAAGACAGTATTGTTTCTTACACCTGTACTCCTCGTAAACAGGACTATTTCTCACACCTCAGATCTCACCATCTCACCTCTGCTCGATCGGGACCATAACAATATAAGGCCTATCTATAAACTTACGACAGTAACCTATAGTTTCTCATTTCTGCTGTGACCTGTTTTAGTTTACCCGTCTCATTCATTGTCCTGACATTCCAAAATTATATTCTTGTATCATGTTTTGCGGTCAGGACGTTCGTTCTCATGTCAGTGGCTTCCTTTCGGCTTTCCCCACTGACAGTCATACGAGCCTCAGACTTCTGATGTCCGTCCCGGAGCAAAGGTTGTTTATTCGTTGTTGTTTCCGTAACTTCAATTTTTTTACACAGACAGGGGTGTCAGCCCTATGCTAAAACCCCCAACCTGGAGGACCAGGGTGTCTGCTTTAGTCTGACCCCTGCCCGCGCAAACCTGTCCAGCTTGGTAGAACCTTCCATGAGTAAAACTCCCGCTGGCATAACAATGGGGGTAATCAGGGTACGCAAGCCGCCATACCTCGACAAGGTATTGACACCGGTGATGCCTATGTGGTGAGTACAAAAAAGCAATAGAGTGTATCCTCCAATGTTATTGGCTCCATAAGAGCAGCAGAGTTACAGCGCAGCATTCTCCATACAGTTAAAATAATCTGAGATGGACTCCCAACTGTGTAAGAGAGATAGGTGATACAATTCTCTCATAAATAAACGCATAGATAATGTTTTGATGATAGCATTGACTACATGAACTCTAAGTTAAACAAACGTTACAATATTAAGGACGATACGTCAAGGCCTAAAATCCCACCCGCTGTAGACCCAAATAGAACAGTCCCAACTAAGATGGTTTGGCCATGTCTGCAGAATGGGAGAAGATCGGCTACTGTCACAAAATTAACCATGATACAACGTTAAAATATCTCCAATGATACAACGTAGGGATAAAAACTAATGCGTAAGCTACTAGAATACATGATCGCCCACGCCGCGGGTCACCACCCACCGTGGAATTTAAATTGTTAGACGTGGAGGCAAAACGTTTACCCTTGGAGCGGGATGAGAACGGAGATCAGAGGGAAAAAATATGACTGAAACGTGCTTGGAACTAGCAAGGCTAAAAGGACGCAAATTGGTGGGGCAAGGAAAAATTCACGTCCCCAAGTTGACACAAGATAAAGAAATCGACAAAAGGGACCTTAGCTATTATACGCCACAGTCATTTCTTGAACGCTTTTGCGATAACTTAGTCCGTTTATTTGAATGCAGTGATGAACGCATTATAGAAGATTCTAGAAAATATTTGAAAAGTAACTTTTTCTTAATAATAATGTTAGGAATATAAAACCTAGCTGGCCGGATGGCCCATCTTGAGCAGTGAAATAATATGCTTTCATTTATACAGACGGATAGATAATAAGAAAGATATTGTCAAAAGACTGTGTTGTTCATATCAGCGAGCGTCTGCATTGAAACAAAAATGTCCCTAATTTTCAAAAACTGCAGACTTGAGACTCAAAGCGCTAAAATCTAGTTGGAATGAAAGAGACGGGGTGGGATGGTGAATTGTGGCTAAAAATAACTTTAAAGGCAAAATTGTGTAGGGGAAGGCAGAGTTGGTTAAAAAAAACAAGTGTGTTTTTTGTGAAACGCAAGTAGAGACGGACGGACCAACAGACAATAAGGCATACTTGACTGAGGTATGACTGAAATGACTTTCTGGTAGTAGGTTTGAATTTGAAAGGAAAAAAGGCGGTGATTGGCCATAGATGAAAATATTATCGGCGCTCAGACGCGCATTTTTGCCATTCGTTATAAGTTGTCCTAGTAGACACAGTGAATTATATAGTGGTGTATTCCCAGAAGCAAATTGATATCTTTAGAGGGACGCCATATTAAAGCCAGCAGCTCAGCTGAGTTTTGCTAGCAATTAACTGTGTTCTATATTCATAATTCTGGTAAGACTGAAAGTATTTCTTTGTATATTTTAATATGTATTTAATGTTTCGAGTGATTTGATACTGCCATATCAAAATCTATCCCTTACAACAAGTAAGGATTCGCTCTAGACCCCCCGCCCCAGTTCAGGGTCTAGGGACAAATAAAATACATAAACTCCAGTAAGGATTATGAGGACAGATCAAGTGTTGAGATCAGTGAAACATATCACCTATCCTATTCTATGGCAGAAAGCTAATGAACATATTTCAGAATATGTAGTCTGGGAGAACCTATCCTATGTGAAACCAACTTGGTAAGATGTGTTGTTTGGTCAAAGAGATCTGACCCGTCTATGTGGTGTTGTTGTGTGTCGTGTTGTGTCCAGAAATGGGTTAGAGGATGGAATTCTGACACATGACCAATACTTTATTGCAGAGCTGTGAGTTTTTATTTGGCACCAATGTGGTGTCAAATGTGATGTTGAAGATTACAAGAGTGGACCCGTGCAGTTTATATTTTGGCAGAGCAACCTGATATTGCCCCCAAGCACGGAGAGGTGGGGCCACCAGATCTCAGCACCAGAGCTACACATTCAAGCTACGTGAGCGTCTGGTCTGCTGAGAATTCACCAACTCAACTTATTTTCTAACACACACCCTTAAAATTTCCATCAAATAACTGGGACAATGTGTAGTCGCCATAGACAGGGAGTGAGGCCACTCCAACAGCACATCCATTAAATGTTCTCCCAATTAGATTACAACTATAAACAGTAGTAATATTAACTAGTCTAGTAACATACATATGTACACACCTTGCATTTATTATGTCATATTCATGCATTTCTTTCATAATTGCAAAACCTTTCATATGTTCTTGCTAAAATAAAACCTTGATTCAGAACAAATAAATTTAAAGAAAATTACTATCCAAATTTTACACATCTCGAGTTAGTTCAGTGTGTTATAACATTTTATTACTATTATTAGACTTGTTAAATTATCTGTGTGTGTTATGCAAACCACCACAGACAGCATAGAATACATAACAGTACCCTAGTAGCACATTCATTAGATAAAAAAAAGGTGTGAAACACAATGAACAGTCTCCAAAAAAATCATATTATATAAATACTATATCCCATTCTCCTTTATTGCACTGAGAAAAATTCGGGAAAAATGAAATCCAGTCCAACATACAAATTAATAATCTTCAACTCATATAACAGGCATTACTACTTTTATGGTCTTAAAACATGGTGGACAATAAAACGACAACAAGAAAGATACACATTTTCATAAATGAGGGATTGCGCATAAAGAAAACAGAAAGATTGGAGATTTGAGAAGTAGATGTTGAGTTGGGTAGGGTACATTGAGAATGTCTCTTTTCTGAAATCTTCAGAGTAAGCGAATACCGCAGTGATGCAGCCTGTTTTCAGGACCACCACTTGGAGGTGGAATAGGGTCTTGGTCAGCTCTGGTTCGCTGACTGCATTCCTCACTGTTGACGCGTCTTAAAGATCCCATTGACTTGCCAGAATCAGGAGTGTCCATCTGCAATGTCTCAGTACCTACTGAAGCTCAATATTGGTAAAACAATCATGCTACTCAGAAATCTGGATACGAATAAATGTCTATTAAACGTCACCAAATTAGTTGTAAAGGACTACAATAACTGGGTACTCGCATAGAGTTGTAGAATTGAAATGGCACGACACAAGTGTGGAACTGATGACAAGAACCAGACAAGTACCAGCGGAACAAGGTGTCGAAAGAACTCGTTGGCGAGGTATTCGACAGACATTGGTTAAACCTGTGGACATTCTTAGCGGCAAGACCTTGTTCCAGAATCCCCAGAGGGAGCTGATGACACGGGGCACGTGGAAGACATGGTGTGTGTTTTTTGACGGGCTTTGCTCCTAGGGAGTTGACGAGTTTTGTTAGAACTGAAATTATTTTACCAACATTACAGAACAACTTATCATGATAATGGTTAGCGATTCGGCTGTAAGATTTATGGTAAACCTATAACGCGTCGCAAGAAAAATGAATTGGCGCGACTTACCAATCACTAGGATTGTGAGAAGATTGTAACCTACTGCTTATTTTACGTTTTCGCTGTTCGCTATGTTTGAGAGCCATACAATGTGACTTAATATGTCAGATGAAGATTATTTTTGTGTTCGACTCAATGTCTTTTAATTTCCATACAAATCACAATGTAATGAAAGCTTCTCTTGTCATCTCATGCAATATAGTATTGTGGAGTAGGATGATGACCTTTGGTCATTATTGGGCTCACAAGGGCACTTATCATCTTCGCCCATCTGAACGTTAGTTTAGGCAGCACTATGTGCCGGTCAAAAATATCTATTGGTGACATAAATGGTGTGCATTAAAGCGAAACTTTAGTTATACGTAGTTAGTAACCTGTATTTGTGACCTGTATATGTTTATTTATCGCTTTACAAATATAAATGCATATTAATATTAAAAGAAAGAAAAAAAAACAGAGGAAGCCTGCAATAGTCTAAAGGGTGTGCGTTCCTTCTTAATTTTACAATAAACATTTTGAAATAATTTAAACAATAAAAAAGTAATGCTTTAAATAATACGATAATTATTCTCAAACTTATTAAGTCCCTTGGTAATAACAATTACATTCCTTAGAATTATTGCATAACTGTATCTTAACGTTTTAGTATGAGGGAAAGAGTGATGCATGGGTGTGTGGATAATTGATAAGAGTTCACAACATCAATGGCTGGTTGTGTAGTGAATAAAGAAAGTTAGTTAAAAGCTATTTAACTTACAAGATTGTTGTATACGAGTCGTAATAAAGTACTAAACATTTGTGATTCCTGTCGCCATTGTATTTACCTCTTCACTGTATCTTATGTCGATAGTGTCATATCAGGGCTTGTTGTTTGGTTATTCTATTTTCTGCTTTTGATTTTCGTTGATTGTTGAATTAATTGTCATATTTTTTTTGTTTTTTTTTTGTTTTGGTTTTTGTATTTTTCTTGCTTTGCTATTGCTCTTCACCTGTGTTGTTATATTTCATGTATAGTATTATATACACATTACGTGTTGTGTTGTGTCTTTAATATATATCTTTAACCTGTCTATATTTCTTGTCCTTGTTGTTTATTTGTAACTGTGGCTGACAATGGGTCAAACCCGAAACGTGCCGGAATTCTTGTGTACCGTTAATTTGTAAAACTGATCTAATACCTTTTTATTTGTTTGTTTATATTTAAACATCACTCATCTACATTATACTTAACACATTAACTACCGAGTTGGAAAATACTCTGTGACGTAGTGAAATTTTGTTCCCATTTTCACCCTGTAGATGTATGTACAAAGTAAGCTTTAGTTTTTGTAATTGGTTACTGATTTTTATGAATTACGCGTCATCTTAAAGATAAATGAATGTACTATTACAATAAACTAAAGTAATTATGTTTACAGTTACAGTAAATATTATTCATATTATTAATTGATTGAAAGACAAACAAAGTTTCAATTGCCAGGAAGGCCGGAACTGGAACAAATGGTCACAACCAGCTGGTTCTTCCCACTTCATATAGGGATAAGTGATGGAACTCGGGCATGCGATTCCCTTCAGTGGTCACATGGGGATCAGCGCCACAGGACAGCGTATAGCTTGTCATTACTTCTGGCCAGGGATAACGGAGGAGATAAAAAGATATGTCAAATCCTGCCCAGAATGTCAAAGGGTAGCTCCAAAGCACTGGACTGCTCCTGCAACTCTAGGGGAAATGCCCATAGTGGGAACACCTTTTGAGAGGGTTGCAGGATATTGTGGGACCTCTCACTCGGACCAAGAGGAGGAACAGTTACATCCTTACTCTGGTGGACACTTGTTCTATGTGGGGAGAGGCGGTAGCCCTGCCATCAATTGATTCAAAACATGTAGCAGAGGCACTACTTACAATATTTACCCGATTAGGATTCCCGCATCAAATCTTGACGGATAATGGCTCTCAGTTCAAGGGGAAACTAACGGAAGAAGTTTTTAAGCTATTTCAAGCCAGACACTTTCATTGTAGTCCGTACCATCCGCAAGGGAACGGCCAGGTAGAGAGGTTCAACGGGACTCTCATTTCTATCCTGAGAAAGCTGGCACACGAAAAACCGGATCTGTGGGATCAATTCCTGCCCGCCGCATTGTTTGCGTATCGGGAGGTACCACATAGTTCAACCGGGATGGCTCCCGCAACTCTGCTATTTGGGAGGCCAATAAAAGGTCCATTAGAAGCCCTATTAAGGACCTGGACAGATGAGAAGGCGGAAGAGACTGTTACCTCATCTTATCAATACGTGAACGAACTGACCACTCGTTTGAAAGCTGGATGGAAACTGGCAAATGATAATTTGAAACAAGCCAGGAAGAAACATGCAGCATATTTTAATAGGAAGGCAAAGGACAGAGAACTAGCTGTGGGAGAGAAGGTGCTGCTTCTACTACCCGGTAGCCAGAATAAATTACAAATTGGATGGCAAGGTCCATATACGGTTCTAGAGAAGGTGTCTAGAACAAACTATAAAATTGACAAAAAGGGGAAGGAGAAAGTTTATCATGTAAACCTGTTAAAGAAGTATCTGGACAGACCACTCCAGGAAAGCACCCCCTTACTGACCTTAGCTATCGCAACTCAAATGCAAAAGGAACCACTCACCTCACATGAATATCCATTACATCCTTGTGAAACAGCAGCACAGGTAAAAGTCAGTAAGCACCTGACTAAAAACCAGAGGGAGAGAGTTCAACAGGTTCTGGAGGAACATACAGATGTATTAACAGATAAACCAGGCCATACAAATTTGCTACAGTATGACATGAAACTGGTAGACTCAAACCCAATCTGTATGAGAGCCTATTCTATTCCGTTCGCGAAGGAGAAGGCATTGAAGGAAGAAATAGATTATTTGTTGAAGGAGGGGATTATTTCACACAGTGAATCATCTTTTAGCTCTAGTGTCGTTTTGTTGAGAAAACCGTCTGGGGAACACAGACTGTGCATAGATTACAGGAAACTGAATGCTGTCACAGAAGGACAAGTGGATCCATTACCAGACACAAAACAGTTATTTGCCAGATTGAACAAGGCAAAATACTTTTCAAAGGTGGATCTTAGTAAAGGCTATTACCAGATTCCAGTGAAGCCTGAAGTGAGACCTTATTTGGCTTTTAGCACTTCGGATGGACATTATGAATTCAACATGCTACCATTCGGACTGAAAAATGCTCCGAGTGTATTTTCAAGGATGATGCGCAAATTGTTGGATCCCCTGAATAACCCATGTATCACGAATTTCATGGATGATATTCTCGTCGCCACAGAGACATTTGAAGAACACATTGAAGCTCTAGAAATGTTATTTAATAGGCTTAGGGAGGCGAACTTGACTGCTAGGCCAACAAAATGTTGCATTGGATGCAAAGAGTTGGAATTCTTGGGACACACTGTATATCAGGGTAGCATGACCCCTGATCCCAAGAACTTGGAAAAACTGCAGAGAGCACCTAGACCACAAACAAAAAAGGACGTGCGATCATTCGTGTCGTTATGCGGATTTTATCAAAAATATATCAAAGATTTTAACTCTATTTGTGCTCCTCTGACTGATCTGACTCGCAAGGGTTTTCCAGATAAAATTATTTGGACTGCGCAAAGTGAATTAGCGTTCCAAGACTTAAAGGAAAAACTCACTAGCAAGCCTATTCTCAAACTGCCTGATTTGACACAGGACTTTGTCTTAAGAACCGATGCCAGTAATGTAGGACTCGGAGCGGCTTTGTTGCAAAGATCATCTTCACCTGATGGGGAACTGAAACCAGTCGCTTATGCAAGCCGCAAATTGAATAAGGCGGAACAAGGATACTCCACAAGCGAAAAGGAATGTTTAGCGTTAATCTGGGCAATAAAGAAGTTTCAAATCTATCTGTATGGTAGGACTTTTGTGGTCGAGACGGACCATCAGCCTCTCGTATTCTTATCTCAGGCTAAGCATGAAAACGCAAGATTGCTGAGGTGGTCTTTATTGCTTCAACCTTATCAGTTTAGTATCCAATATATCCCAGGCAAATTGAATGTCGGTGCAGATTTCCTCAGTCGGCACCCCTGTGATCAAAATTAGAGTAATGGCAGGAGTGAGGAGAGATTTTATCTATGTGTATCACTGGTTTTGGAACTTGCCGTAGGCATGTTTTCAAGTGGGGAGATGTGTCACAAAATTAACCATGATACAACGTTAAAATATCTCCAATGATACAACGTAGGGATAAAAACTAATGCGTAAGCTACTAGAATACATGATCACCCACGCCGCGGGTCACCACCCACCGTGGAATTTAAATTGTTAGACGTGGAGGCAAAACGTTTACCCTTGGAGCAAGATGAGAACGGAGATCAGAGGAAAAAAATATGACTGAAACGTGCTTGGAACTAGCAAGGCTAAAAGGACGCAAATTGGTGGGGCAAGGAAAAATTCACGTCCCCAAGTTGACACAAGATAAAGAAATCGACAAAAGGGACCTTAGCTATTATACGCCACAGTCATTTCTTGGACGCTTTTGCGATAACTTAGTCCGTTTATTTTAATGCAGTGATGAACGCATTATAGAAGATTCTAGAAAATATTTGAAAAGTAACTTTTTCTTAATAATAATGTTAGGAATATAAAACCTAGCTGGCCGGATGGCCCATCTTGAGCAGTGAAATAATATGCTTTCATTTATACAGAAGGATAGATAATAAGAAAGATATTGTCAAAAGACTGTGTTGTTCATATCAGCGAGCGTCTGCATTGAAACAAAAATGTCCCTAATTTTCAAAAACTGCAGACTTGAGACTCAAAGCGCTAAAATCTAGTTGGAATGAAAGAGACGGGGTGGGATGGTGAATTGTGGCTAAAAATAACTTTAAAGGCAAAATTGTGTAGGGGAAGGCAGAGTTGGTTAAAAAAAACAAGTGTTTTTTGTGAAACGCAAGTAGAGACGGACGGACCAACAGACAATAAGGCATACTTGACTGAGGTATGACTGAAATGACTTTTTGGTAGTAGGTTTGAATTTGAAAGGAAAAAAGGCGGTGATTGGCCATAGATGAAAATATTATCGGCGCTCAGACGCGCATTTTTGCCATTCGTTATAAGTTGTCCTAGTAGACACAGTGAATTATATAGTGGTGTATTCCCAGAAGCAAATTGATATCTTTAGAGGGACGCCATACTAAAGCCAGCAGCTCAGCTGAGTTTTGCTAGCAATTAACTGTGTTCTATATTCATAATTCTGGTAAGACTGAAAGTATTTCTTTGTATATTTTAATATGTGTTTAATGTTTCGAGTGATTTGATACTGCCATATCAAAATCTATCCCTTACAACAAGTAAGGATTCGCTCTAGACCCCCCGCCCCAGTTCAGGGTCTAGGGACAAATAAAATACATAAACTCCAGTAAGGATTATGAAGGACAGATCAAGTGTTGAGATCAGTGAAACATATCACCTATCCTATTCTATGGCAGAAAGCTAATGAACATATTTCAGAATATGTAGTCTGGGAGAACTTATCCTATGTGAAACCAACTTGGTAAGATGTGTTGTTTGGTCAAAGAGATCTGACCCGTCTATGTGGTGTTGTTGTGTGTCGTGTTGTGTCCAGAAATGGGTTAGAGGATGGAATTCTGACACATGACCAATACTTTATTGCAGAGCTGTGAGTTTTTATTTGGCACCAATGTGGTGTCAAATGTGATGTTGAAGATTACAAGAGTGGACCCGTGCAGTTTATATTTTGGCAGAGCAACCTGATATTGCCCCCAAGCACGGAGAGGTGGGGCCACCAGATCTCAGCACCAGAGCTACACATTCAAGCTACGTGAGCGTCTGGTCTGCTGAGAATTCACCAACTCAACTTATTTTCTAACACACCCTTAAAATTTCCATCAAATAACTGGACAATGTGTAGTCGCCATAGACAGGGAGTGATGAGGCCACCCCAGCAGCACATCCATTAAATGTTCTCCCAATTAGATTACAACTATAAACAGTAGTAATATTAACTAGTCTAGTAACATACATATGTACACATCTTGCATTTATTATGTCATATTCATGCATTTCTTTCATAATTGCAAAACCTTTCATATGTTCTGGCCAAAATAAAACCTTGGTTCAGAACAAATAAATTTAAAGAAAATTACTATCCAAATTTTACACATCTCGAGTTAGTTCAGTGTGTTATAACATTTTATTACTATTATTAGACTTGTTAAATATCTGTGTGTGTGTATGCAAACCACCACAACACATTACATATCAATACCCTAGAATTTTAACGTAGCCACATTCATTAGAAAAAAAAAATAGGTGTGAGGTCGTAGTGGTAGCAAGAAGGGCCTTCTGAAAATTCACAGCTACCCTTATCTCAGGAGCCTTCACAGCTGGCCTCATGCATCACATTAAGTAATATCTCAATCAGACAATACCATCAAAACCACTACAGCTACCACGACAAGCATGGGAAACAAAGAGCCAGGGATCCAGACCTCCAGGACGACCCAGAGTCCGCTGGGAGGACAACATTAGACAATCTTTGAAGGACTGAGAACTAGAATGGAACCAGGCCAGGAAGAAGACAGCTGATAGAATAGTCTGGCGCTCTCTCTTCCAAACCTCTACACCTCACGGTAGAAGGGGAACGACTAAGTAAGTACAATATTAAGATTATAAAACACAATGAACAGTCTCCAAAAAAATCATATTATATAAATACTATATCCCATTCTCCTTTATTGCACTGAGAAAAATTCGGAAATAAAATGAAATCCAGTCCAACATAAAAATTAATAATCTTCAACTCATATAACAGGCATTACTACTTGTTTGGTCTTAAAAACATGGAGGACAAGAAAATTACAACAAGAAAGATACACATTTTCACAAATGAAGGATTGCGCATAAAGAAAACAGAAAGATTGGAGATTTGAGGAGTAGATTTTGAGTTGGGTAGGGCACATTGAGAATGTCTATTTTCTGAAATCTTCAGAGTAAGCGAATACCGCAGTGATGCAGCCTGTTTCCAGGACCAGCATTTGGAGGTGGAGTAGGGTCTTGGTCAGCTCTGGTTCGCTGACCCTGACGCAAGCAGTCAGCTATGGGTCGATGACTGTATTCCTCACTGTTGACGAGTCTTAAAGATCCCATTGACTTGCCAGATCATTTTCAGAATCAGGAGTGTCCATCTGCAATGTCTCAGTACCTACTGAAGATCAATATTGGTAAAACAATCATGCTACTCAGAAATCTGGATACGAATAAATGTCTATTAAAAGTCACCAAATTAGTTGTAAAGGACTACAATAACTGGGTACTCGCGTAGAGTTGTAGAATTGAAATGGCACGACACCAGTGTAGAACTGATGACAAGAACCAGACAAGTACCAGCGGAATAAGGTGTCAGAAGAACACGCTGGCGAGGTATTCGACAGACATTGGTTAAACCTGTTGACATTCTTAGCGGCGAGACCTTGTTCTAGAATCCCCAGAGGGAGCTGATGACATATGACACGTGGAAGACATGGTGTGTGTTTTTTGATGGGCTTTGCTCCTAGGGAGTTGACGAGTTTTGATAGAACTGAAATTAATTAACCAACATTACAGAACAACTTATCATTATAATGGTTAGCGATTCAGCTGTAAGATTTATGGTAAGCCTATAACGCGTCGCAAGAAAAATGAATTGGGGCGACTTACCAATCACGAGGATTGTGACAAGATTGTAACCTACTGCTTATTTTACGTTTTCGCTGTTCGCGAGCCATACAATGTGACTTAATATGTCAGATGAAGATTATTTTTGTGTTCGACTCAATGTCTTTTAATTTCCATACAAATCACAATGTAATGAAAGCTTCTCTTGTCATCTCATGCAATATAGTATTGTGGAGTGGGATGATGACCTTTGGTCATTATTGGGCTCACAAGGGCACTTATCATCTTCGTCCATCTGAACGTTAGTTTAGGCAGCACTACGTGCCGGTCAAAAATATGTACGGCTTGGGTGAATTATGTGCATTAAAGCGAAACTTGTGTTATACGTAGTTAGTAACCTGTATTTGTGACCTGTATATGTTTATTTATCGCTTTACAAATATAAATGCATATTAATATTAAAAGAAAGAAAAAACAGAGGAAACCTTGGATGAGTCTAAAGGATGTGCGTTCCTTCTTAATTTTACAATAAACATTTTGAAATAATTTAAACAATAAAAAAGTAATGCTTTAAATAGTACAATTAATATTCTCAAACTTATTAAGTCCCTTGGTAATAACAATTACATTCCTTATAATTATAGCATAACTGTATCTTAACGTTTTAGTATGAGGGAAAGAGTGATGCATGGGTGTGTGGATAATTGATAAGAGTTCACAACATCAATGGCTGGTTGTGTAGTGAATAAAGAAGGTTAGTTAAAAGCTATTTAACTTACAAGATTGTTGTATATGAGTCGTAATAAAGTACTAAACATTTGTGATTCATGTCGCCATTGTATTTACCGCTTCTCCGTATCTTTTGCCGATAGTGTCATATCAGGGCTTGTAGTTTTGTTATTATATTTTCTGCTTCTGGTTTTCGTTGATTGTTGAATTAATTGTCAGATTTTTTTTTTTTTTTTTTTTTTTTGGTTTTTGTATTTTCTTTGATTTGCTATTGCTCTTCGCCTGTGTTGTTAAATGTAATATATATTATTATATACACATTACGTGTTGTGTAGTGTCTATAGTATACTTTAAACTGTCTATATTTCTTGTCCTTGTTGTTTATTTGTAACTGTGGCGACGAAGGGTCAAACCCGAAACGTGCAGGAATTCTTGTGTACCGTTAATTTGTAAAACTGATCTAATACCTTTTCATTTGTTTATTTATATTTAAACATCACTCATCTACATTATACTTAACACATTAACTACCGAGTTGGAAAATACTCTGTGACGTAGTGAAATCTTGTTCCCATTTTCACCCTGTAGGTGTATGTACAAAGCAAGCTGTAGTTTTTGTCATTGGTTACACATTTTTATGACTTACACGTCATCTTAAAGATAAATGAATGTACTATTACAATCTTCTTCTTCTTCTTTGATCCATAGCCGCCGACCGTCAAAGCAGTCAGTGGCCATCACGCCTAGTGGCGTCTTGTAGGGCAACAACAAATTGATTCCACTTTGCTCGGTCGGTGGCCATCCTTCGTACAGTGCCCCAACTCTGGATCATTCTTTGCATCTCAGATTCCACAGTCCCCAGCCAGGTTGTTTTTGGTCGGCCTCTCTTTCGTTTTCCTTCAGGGGTCCAAAGCATAGCTGTTCTTGTGATGGCATCGGGGTCTCTTCTGAGGACATGGCCAACCCAGCTCCATCGTCTGCCAGCTATGATGGTGTGCATGTCCTCTTGCTTGCTACGAGTAAGCAGATCTTGGTTAGTGATGGTATTCGGCCAAAAGATTCGGTGGATTTTTCTTAGGCATGTTGTGTGAAAAGAGGACAATTTCGGCATTTCCTTCTCTGTAACTCTCCAGCATTCCGCACCATAGAGAAGCACAGAAAGCACACAGCTCTGATATAATCTTAATTTTGTGCTTGTGCTGTATTGGGAGGACTTCCAGATGTTGTTTAGGCTAAAGAAGGTAGTTCTTGCCTTATTCATTCTGATGTTGATGTCTTTGCCTGCTCCGCCGTCTGGTGTTACTATGCTTCCTAGGTATGTGAAGGTATCTGTCTGTACCAGTTGCTGATTCCTTACTGATATGGGCTCAGGGTTGCTCACATTGAGCGTCATGACCTCAGACTTCTTTAAATTGATGTTCAAGCCCACCTGCTGGCTAAACTTATTAAGTTTATCCGTTTTTTCCTGGATGTGTTGATGTGAATGTGCTAGTAGTGCAATGTCATCTGCATATTCCAGATCTTCCAATGTAGAAAATGTTGTCCATCTTATTCCTCTTGGACTGCCCTCTGTTGTCTGGCGCATCACCCAGTCTATGACTGTTAAAAATAGAGTGGTTGATAAGGGGCATCCCTGTCGTACTCCTGTCTTCACCTCAAAGTTACGTTGCTCTGCCCAACACTACACGTAACGTTGGCATAGAGGCTTTGTATGATTGACATTATGCAGCTTAAAATTCCATAAGCCCTCAGTATTTTCCATAAACTGTCCCTATGTATGCTGTCAAAAGCCTTTTCAAAATCAACGAAATTAATGTAAAGCTGTCTTTGCCATTCTGAGCACTGCTCTATAATGTTCCTGACAGTGAATATATGATCTACACATCTTCTGTTCTTTCTAAATCCTGCTTGTTCTTTCCTCAGTTTGTGGTCTACTGCCTTTGAAATTCTCTGTATAATTATCCTGCCAAGTATTTTGCTGGGAACTGAGAGAAGAGTGATTCCTCTCCAATTATTGCAGTCTGCAAGATTTCCCTTCTTGGGCAACTTGACAATTATTCCTTTGTTCCACTCTGATGGTGTTGTCCCCGTTTTCCAGACGTGTGCAAATAGTGGTTCTAATAGTTCTGCTGCTAGCTCGGGGTCTGTCTTAAATAGCTCTGCATTTAAGTTATCATGGCCAGGAGCTTTTCCGTTCTTTAACCCTTTGATTGCTGTGATGATTTCTTCTTTTCGTGGAATGTCTGTATTTACATCTAGATCGTTTTCAGCCTCAGGAACATTCAATTGTGTCTTTGGGGGTTCCTTGTTCAGAGTTTCTCTGAAGTGCTCCGCCCATCTTGTTTCCTGTCCCTCTGCTGTCGTGATGAGATTTCCTTGCTTATCTCTTACTAATGTAATATTGTTTGCACCTCTTTTTCCGCTGATGAATTTAGTTATTTTGTATACTGTGCTTTGTTCATTTCTCAGTGCTGCCTCTTCTGCCTGTCTTGCAAGATCGTCTAGGAAATTCCTTTTGTTGGCTCGGGTTTGGCGTTTAACTTCCTTGTCCAGCTGACTGTACTGTTCGCTATATAGTTGCTTTAACCTGGGGGACTTCGCTTCTGTTTTCTTTCTTTTCCTTTCCTTTCTCAGTGTTATGGTGTTTAATGTTTCTGGTGTTATCCAGTCCTGCTTCTTCCTTTCCTGGAATCCCAAGCATAATTTGCTGCTTTCCTTATATATTGTTGAAATGGTGTTGAATTTCCGGTCTATATCATCAGTCAATGTCTTTTCCTGACTTTTGGCAAATTGATATCGTTTCTTTATGTCAGCCGCAAAAGCTTTTCTGGTAAGGGGGTCCTTCAATTTGCTGATGTCAAACATTTTCTGTGTAGTTACAGTTGGTCCAGCCCTTCTTAGTTTCACTTTCAGTTTTGCTACTACTAAATGGTAATCACTTCCCACATCTGCACCTCTTCCTACCTTCACATCTTGTAATACATGTCTCCATCTACCGTTAATCATGATGTGGTCTATCTGGTTTCTGTCCTGACCATTTGGTGATTGTCATGTTAATTTGTGAATTTCTTTATGTGGGAAAAGTGTTCCTCCAATGACCAGGTTGTTAATACTACAGAAACTTATTAATTTATCCCCATTTTCGTTTGCTGTTCCGCTGCCGCATTTCCCCGTTACTCTTTCATTATATGTATTGTGTGTACCAACTTTCGCATTAAGGTCTCCCATTTCTATAATAAGATCATATCTAGGTGTGTCTTCCATTTCTTTCTGCAGTTGTTGATAGAATTCATCCTTGACCTCTTCATCGCTGTCATTCGTTGGTGCGTAGCATTGTATTATTGTAGTATTGGTGAATCTACCTCTCAATCTTAATCTTATCAGTCTGTTGTTGATGGGTTTCCATTCCAGTAATGTCCTTTCTATTCCTTTCTGTAGAATAATGGCTACACCTTCATTGTGCTGACCATCCTCTTTTCCAGAGTAAAGTACTGTTTCTCCTGTTGCTGTTTTAACTTTTCCTGCCCCTGTCCATCTGCTCTCGCTTATCCCTAGAATGTTTAACTGTGACGGAGCGGATGAAAATAGAAGCTACCCTTAAATAGAAGTACCCTTGAATAGCATCGGGGGCCCTGCATTTTGTTTTAATTTTATCGCCAACGTGGTATCCCCACGCGTGCTGATTAGTATGCATCATTTCCACGTGGATTTCCCCACGCTGGATACTTAGTATGCGATAGTTATCACGCGGACAGCCAGGACATCGCTTTGTCTTTAATTTTAGTTTAGCCACGCCTACTGCTTTATCTCTAGAGCTATGAGCATCAAGATATTTTTTAGTTCTTTTCTGCCACCTCTTCAAGAAGGCGTTGCCAAGAGAAAACGGCAAGCGGTCAGTTATCAAAGACAGTTGTAGTCCTTAAGAACGCAGCAGAGTTAACACCTCCGGTTGACACTTTCATGCGAATTGGTCAAGAGGGTTAGGAATCGCTCAGGACGAAGACGAACGGGGAAAGTCAGTTGTAGATTTTGGGGGAAATGAGCTTGGACTGGCGGCGCAAAAACGAAAAAGTTCCCTAGGATCAAGAAAGGCGAGAAACTTTGCATGTGGCTATCATTTCTCATTCATTAACTATATATTGGTATCGCTGAAAAATGCAGTTATCATTCGCACCAGAGAGTTGAAAGAAGTACCTAGCTCTTATATTTGAATCTTACAAGATTTCTTTGGGATTTATCTATACTTGGAGGGAATTCATTCTGTGTGCTGCGGTAAAATATATTAGAATTTTGAGTGATTCAATAATAGTTTCTTCATTTTATTTCACTGGATTTTGTGTTAATTTAAACCTATTAAATAAACCAGATGTAAATCAAAGAATGTAACTATCCGCTATTTCCAGAGTAATATATGTGTAACATAATTTTAAACGCTCGGCGATCGTAATTGTTTAATAACCTTATATTTCTATTTCATCTTGCGTAAATTTTGAGTAATTAAATGTTCATAGCTAGTGTTTCAAAGTGATACATTGGCTAGTCACTCGTGTAGTTCTTTTAAAATAAATAATTAAATACCGGAGTGATTTTACAGGTCTTTCCTAAAACGCGGGTGTTAGAATTAATTATAGTAGAATTACCTGTTTTATATATTCTCTTTTATACAGGAGGTCAGGCCTTTTGCGATCCAACGGTTTTTTTTCTATATAGAGAGTCATGATCAGATGGCTTATGGCATCCCAAATTATATGTTCCTAAACATACAAAAAACATTGACAGTGAAAAAAATCTGATGTTAGAGAGACCCTTTTAGGTCCACCTTCTCAATGTTAAAGTGAGTTAGAACTCCTAAAACCTGGAACGGGACAATGCCAGAAGATTTCTATATATTAATCCTATAAAGTTTCTTGGCCTGATCAGGCAGAACGTACAGCACTGATTTCTTTAATAAAACCCATATGACAGTAAGCAGTGTTCCTAACACCAAATATACAGAGAACATTTACAGCTATTTCATTCAGAGAACAGCCTGGGAGTAACATTCCGATGTGTGATAATATCTTCACCTTTCACTACGACAGAAAACCTAGGAAAAAACTTAACCCCACCAAATACCTGCAGTGCGAAAGAGGAATAAACCCATCCAGGAAAAATATAATCAACGCACCAATTCAGCGAAATCTCCGAGAAAAATAGCAGTTGCCTAGACGGAACTTTTCTGGGGCTGAACTGGTCAAACAGGACATATAATAGTCTTAAAGACATTGTGTATTTTGTGTGGATAAATTCCATGGATGTATGCTGTGTCGACAGAGGGTAAGTTTAAATGTCCTGAGCTCACTGGCTGTATGTAGAGCGTGAAACGGAACGAAAGAATTAATTTTCTTAAGTTACTACTAATATAACACCTTCTCTTTTATCGATCTCTCAATAAGTCTGAAGGCCCACGGGATAGTTAAATTAAGGACCTACCTGTTACCCGTCTTGACTACTCCCCCATTGCCATTGTTAATCATTAGTTTGATCTTTTGGGTAAACAACCTCGGGTTGGATCATTACTACTGTTCCATACCAGAGGGAGGGTCTATGAGAGTATATATATATTTTTCTTATTCTCTTATGTAACGATAATTCATTGATGTAATGATAACGATGTATTTTATGTTGTGATCTATTTTTCTTCTAAAGATATAATAAACCTAATAAACCTTAAGCTATTGGTGTTGGTCAAAACCTCTTCCCTGCCATATAATTATATGTGAACCCATAGTTTACCTGTTCGTTTCTACGTATGTACGTATTTATGTCACAAAAATGTTTGTGTGTGCATACGAGAGGATAGTGTATTTACATCAGTATCTAGTGAGAAAATACGTCTCCATTAAAGTGTGTCGTACTAGATAGCTTGGGTTGAGCAATTACTCGATCCAAGACAGTATTGTTTCTTACACCTGTACTCCTCGTAAACAGGACTATTTCTCACACCTAGATCTCACCATCTCACCTCTGCTCGATCGGGACCATAAAAATATAAGGCCTATCTATAAACTTACGACAGTAACCTATAGTTTCTCATTTCTGCCGTGACCTGTTTTAGTTTACCCGTCTCATTCATTGTCTTGACATTCCAAAATCCTATTCTTGTATCATGTTTTGCGGTCAGGACGTCCGTTCTCATGTCAGTGGCTTCCTTTCGGCGTTCACCACTGACAGTCGTACGAGCCTCAGACTCCTGATGTCCGTCCCGCAGCAAAGTTTGTTTATTCGTTGTTGTTTCCGTAACTTCAATTTTTTTTTACATAGACAGGGGTGTCAGCCCTATGCTAAAACTCCCAACCTGGACGACCAGGGTGTCTGCTTTAGTCTGACCCCTGCCCGCGCAAACCTGTCCAGCTTGGTAGAACCTTCCAGGAGTAAAACTCCCGCTGGCATAGCTCTGGGGGGTAATCAGGATACGCAAGCCACCATACCTCGACAAAGTATTGACACCGGTGATGCCTATGTGGTGAGTACAAAAAAAGCAATAGAATGTATCCTCCAATGTTATTGGCTCCATAAGAGCAGCGGAGTTACAGCACAGCTTTCTCCATACAGTTAAAATAATCTGAGATGGACTCCCAACTTTGTAAGAGAGATAGGTGATACAATTCTCTCATAAATAAACGCATAGATAATGTTTTGAGGATAGCATTGACTACATGAACTCCAAGTTAAACAGACGTTACAATAATAAGATTATAAAACACAATGAACAGTCCCCAAAAAAAATCATATTATATAAATACTATATCCCATTCTCCTTTATTGCACTGAGAAAAATTCGGAAATAAAATGAAATCCAGTCCAACATAAAAATTAATAATCTTCAACTCATATAACAGGCATTACTACTTGTATGGACTTAAAACATGGAGGACAAGACAACGACAACAAGAAAGATACACACTTTCATAAATGAGGGATTGCGCATAAAGAAAACAGAAAGATTGGAGATTTGAGGAGTACATGTTGAGTTGGGTAGGGAACATTGAGAATGTCTCTTTTCTGAAATCTTCAGAGTAAGCGAATACCGCAGTGATGCAGCCTGTTTCCAGGACCAGCACTTGGAGGTGGAGTAGGGTCTTGGTCAGCTCTGGTTCGCTGACCCTGACGCAAGCAGTCAGCTATGGGTCGATGACTGCATTCCTCACTGTTGACGCGTCTTAAAGATCCCATTGACTTGCCAGATCATTTTCAGAATCAGGAGTGTCCATCTGCAATGTCTCAGTACCTACTGAAGCTCAATATTGGTAAAACAATCATGCTACTCAGAAATCTGGATACGAATAAATGTCTATTAAACGTCACCAAATTAGTTGTAAAGGACTGCAATAACTGGGTACTCGCGTAGAGTTGTAGAATTGAAATAGCACAACACCAGTGTGGAACTGATGACAAGAACCAGACAAGTACCAGCGGAACAAGGTGTCAGAAGAACACGCTGGCGAGGTATTCGACAGACATTGGTTAAACCTGTTGACATTCTTAGCGGTGAGACCTTGTTCTAGAATCCCCAGAGGGAGCTGATGACATGTGACATGTGGAAGACATGGTGTGTGTTTTTTGATGGGCTTTGCTCCTAGGGAGTTGACGAGTTTTGATAGAACTGAAATTATTTAACCAACATTACAGAACAACTTATCATGATAATGGTTAGCGATTCGGCTGTAAGATTTATGGTAAACCTATAACGCGTCGCAAGAAAAATGAATTGGCGCGACTTACCAATCACTAGGATTGTGAGAAGATTGTAACCTACTGCTTATTTTACGTTTTCGCTGTTCGCTATGTTTGAGAGCCATACAATGTGACTTAATATGTCAGATGAAGATTATTTTTGTGTTCGACTCAATGTCTTTTAATTTCCATACAAATCACAATGTAATGAAAGCTTCTCTTGTCATCTCATGCAATATAGTATTGTGGAGTAGGATGATGACCTTTGGTCATTATTGGGCTCACAAGGGCACTTATCATCTTCGCCCATCTGAACGTTAGTTTAGGCAGCACTATGTGCCGGTCAAAAATATCTATTGGTGACATAAATGGTGTGCATTAAAGCGAAACTTTAGTTATACGTAGTTAGTAACCTGTATTTGTGACCTGTATATGTTTATTTATCGCTTTACAAATATAAATGCATATTAATATTAAAAGAAAGAAAAAAAAACAGAGGAAGCCTGCAATAGTCTAAAGGGTGTGCGTTCCTTCTTAATTTTACAATAAACATTTTGAAATAATTTAAACAATAAAAAAGTAATGCTTTAAATAATACGATAATTATTCTCAAACTTATTAAGTCCCTTGGTAATAACAATTACATTCCTTAGAATTATTGCATAACTGTATCTTAACGTTTTAGTATGAGGGAAAGAGTGATGCATGGGTGTGTGGATAATTGATAAGAGTTCACAACATCAATGGCTGGTTGTGTAGTGAATAAAGAAAGTTAGTTAAAAGCTATTTAACTTACAAGATTGTTGTATACGAGTCGTAATAAAGTACTAAACATTTGTGATTCCTGTCGCCATTGTATTTACCTCTTCACTGTATCTTATGTCGATAGTGTCATATCAGGGCTTGTTGTTTGGTTATTCTATTTTCTGCTTTTGATTTTCGTTGATTGTTGAATTAATTGTCATATTTTTTTTGTTTTTTTTTTGTTTTGGTTTTTGTATTTTTCTTGCTTTGCTATTGCTCTTCACCTGTGTTGTTATATTTCATGTATAGTATTATATACACATTACGTGTTGTGTTGTGTCTTTAATATATATCTTTAACCTGTCTATATTTCTTGTCCTTGTTGTTTATTTGTAACTGTGGCTGACAATGGGTCAAACCCGAAACGTGCCGGAATTCTTGTGTACCGTTAATTTGTAAAACTGATCTAATACCTTTTTATTTGTTTGTTTATATTTAAACATCACTCATCTACATTATACTTAACACATTAACTACCGAGTTGGAAAATACTCTGTGACGTAGTGAAATTTTGTTCCCATTTTCACCCTGTAGATGTATGTACAAAGTAAGCTTTAGTTTTTGTAATTGGTTACTGATTTTTATGAATTACGCGTCATCTTAAAGATAAATGAATGTACTATTACAATAAACTAAAGTAATTATGTTTACAGTTACAGTAAATATTATTCATATTATTAATTGATTGAAAGACAAACAAAGTTTCAATTGTTTTTTTTAAATTATCAACTTACCAACATGTTGTTTGTTTCTAAGACAGTTAATGCCCCCTGTAAGTGATTACCAAGTAGACATACTGCCTAATATTTACAGTATTGGTAGCTTACATAATGACACCTAAAGCACTTCCATAAATTCTCAAAATTTGCATACAGACCTGGTTCACGAGTTGGGACGAAACGAAAAGTATTTGATGTTTGACCCTCACTAACTTTCTGCCGTTGTTGTCGTTCTTTAGTTACATTATTTCCTGCACCATTTGTAACTAATCTAGGTGGCTGTTATTTTACGGCCCTCCTATCATAACTGCTTGTGACGGTATTGCCTCCCATGCTTTGCATTAGTGGCCCAACAGTGGCCAAGACTCAAGAGTATCTAATATGGGCTTCAATGGTGTTTTACCTTCGTACTTAATTACTCTTGGCAGATCTGTAAATAGAAGGGTAATGACGCTTCTATCTCAATGGAGTCAGTGTTCACGAGATATTCAGATAAGCGAAAACAATGCTGTCCTTGGCTGAGCACGTTAATTCTAGAAACTACAGACAACTTTTGTGAAGAATTAAGCAATGAATAATCTTAGCTTGTTCAAGCCTCCACCTCTGATTTACTCAGTAGAATTCTTATTATTCTGGTATAGCTCTGCTTAGAGTGTGTGTGGTAAATTGACTGAGACAAACATGCAGTAGATTTAAAATGATTAAATCAAAGTTAAATTTGTATAATTACAAATAAAATGTAATAATCATCGTCGCCACAGTTACAAATAAACAACAAGGACAAGAAATATAGACAGGTTAAAGAAATATATTAAAGACACTACACAACACGTAATGTGTATATAATAATATATATTAAATTTAACAACACAGGTGAAGAGCAATAGCAAAGCAAGGAAAATACAAAAACCAACAAAAAAAAAAAAAGACAATTAATTCAACAATCAACGAAAATCAAAAGCAGAAAATAGAATAACCAAACAACAAGCCCTGATATGACACTATCGACATAAGATACGGAGAAGCGGTAAATACAATGGCGACAGGAATCACAAATGTTTAGTACTTTATTACGACTCGTATACAACAATCTAGTAAGTTAAATAGCTTTTAACTAACTTTCTTTATTCACTACACAACCAGCCATTGATGTTGTGAACTCTTATCAATTATCCACACACCCATGCATCACTCTTTCCCTCATACTAAAACGTTAAGATACAGTTATGCTATAATTCTAAGGAATGTAATTGTTATTACCAAGGGACTTACTAAGTTTAAGAATAATAATCGTACTATTTAAAGCATTACTTTTTTATTGTTTAAATTATTTCAAAATGTTTATTGTAAAATTAAGAAGGAACGCACATCCTTTAGACTATTGCAGGCTTCCTCTGTTTTTTTTTCTTTCTTTTAATATTAATATGCATTTATATTTGTAAAGCGATAAATAAACATATACAGGTCACAAATACAGGTTACTAACTACGTATAACACGAGTTTCGCTTTAATGCAATACCACCCATAGAATCCAATATAGATTTTTTTGACCGGCACCTAGTGCTGCCTAAACTAACGTTCAGATGGACGAAGATGATAAGTGCCCTTGTGAGCCCAATAATGACCAAAGGTCATCATCCCACTCCACAATACTGTATTGCATGAGATGACAAGAGAAGCTTCCATTACATTGTGATTTGTATGGAAATTAAAAGACATTGAGTCGAACACAAAAATAATCTTCATCTGACATATTAGGTCACATAGTATGGCTCTCAAACATAACGAACAGCGAAAACGTAAAATAAGCAGTAGGTTACAATCTTGTCACAATCCTCGTGATTGGTAAGTCGCCCCAATTCATTTTTCTTGCGACGCGTTATAGGCTTACCATAAATCTTACAGCTGAATCGCTAACCATTATCATGATAAGTTGTTCTGTAATGTTGGTTAAATAATTTCAGTTCTATCAAAACTCGTCAACTCCCTAGGAGCAAAGCCCGTCAAAAAACACACACCATGTCTTCCACGTGTCACATATCATCAGTTCCCTCTGGGGATTCTAGAACAAGGTCTCGCCGCTAAGAATGTCAACAGGTTTAACCAATGTCTGTCGAATACCTCGCCAGCGTGTTCTTCCGACACCTTGTTCCGCTGGTACTTGTCTGGTTCTTGTCATCAGTTCCACACTGGTGTCGTGCCATTTCAATTCTACAACTCTAAGCGAGTACCCAGTTATTGTAGTCCTTTACAACTAATTTGGTGACGTTTAATAGACACTTATTCGTATCCGGATTTCTGAGTAGCATGATTGTTTTACCAATATTGATCTTCAGTAGGTACTGAGACATTGCAGATGGACACTCCTGATTCTGAAAATGATCTGGCATGTCAGTTGGATCTTTAAGACGCGTCAACAGGGAGGAGTACAGTCATCGACCCATAGCTGACTGCTTGCGTCAGGGTCAGCGAACCAGAGCTGACCAAGACCCTACTCCACCTCCAAGTGGTGGTCCTGGAAACAAGCTGCATCACTGCGGTATTCGCTTACTCTGAAGATTTCAGAAAAGAGACATTCTCAATGTTCCCTACCCAACTCAACATCTACTCCTCAAATCTCCAATCTTTCTGTTTTCTTTATGCGCAATCCCTCATTTATGAAAATGTGTATCTTTCTTGTTGTCATTTTCTTGTCCTCCATGTTTTTAAGACCAAACAAGTAGTAATGCCTGTTATATGAGTTGAAGATTATTAATTTTTATGTTGAACTGGATTTCATTTTATTTCCGAATTTTTCTCAGTGCAATAAAGGAGAATGGGATATAGTATTTATATAATATGATTTTTTTGGAGACTGTTCATTGTGTTTTATAATCTTAATATCGTAACATTTGTTTAATTTGGAGTTCATGTAGTCAATGCTATCCTCAAAACATTATCTATATGTTTATTTATGAGAGAATTGTATCACCTATCTCTCTTACAAAGTTGGGAGTACATCTCAGATTATTTTAACTGTATGGAGAATGCTGTGCTGTAACTCTGCTGCTCTTATGGGGCCAATAACATTGGAGGATACACTCTATTGCTTTTTTGTACTCACCACATAGGCATCACCGGTGTCAATACCTTGTCGAGGTATAGCTGCTTGCGTACCCTGATTACCCCCAGAGCTATGCCAGCGGGAGTTTTACTCATGGAAGGTTCTACCAAGCTGGACAGGTTTGCGCGGGCAGGGGTCAGACTAAAGCAGACACCCTGGTCCTCCAGGTTGGGGGTTTTAGCATAGGGCTGACACCCCTGTCTATGTAAAAAAAAATTGAAGTTACGGAAACAAGGCAATCCCGTGACAACCTTCAAATCTTGCAATCGATTTTTCGATCACTTCCAGGTGAGCAACAGCTCTGAAACTTGGCAAAGTTGTGTATTCCCAATTATAATACAATAATCAGTCGTAAAAATAATAAAATGAATAACATTTAAAAAAAAAAATTTTTTTTTTTTCGTACGCCCGCTAATACTCGAGGCGAAATCTCAGGTTACACTGACAAACAACATTTTTCTTTCTTATATAAGAATAAGTGTTCTTAGGTCAGTTTCTTGCGCTCATTTCAAATTTGAAATCCGTTTATCTCTATCACGTCGGGTTCTTAAGATATTTGTGAATAAATATATTTTTGGGAAACCGTTATTTGCTCCGTTTCATTTTTACTATATAACTTTTTAAAAATTAATAAAATGCAAAATAATTCTACTTTTTATACTGCTAAAAGATGCATGACATATGTTACGTTATATTTCAAATAGTTACTGTATTTTGAAATAATTCTGAGTGAAATATGGCTTCTAGAAGTTGTAGAAATTCGGCTGATCTGTTCTGTTACGTGTGCGGATATTTTACCGATCGTGTTCACCAGAAAAACTTTACACCATTGCTAAAGAAAGCATATGAACTTTATTTCGATTCGAAAGTTGATGATGCAAATAAATCTTGGAAGCCAAATGCAGTTTGTTCGACTTGTGCAAATACATTGGCAGGTTGGTTACGAAAATCGCCGAAGCATAAGTCGATGCCTTTTGGAGTGCCAGTAATATGGCGTGAACCGACAAATCACGCTACTGATTGTTACTTCTGCTTGACAAATATCTATGGTTTCACTTTTAAAACTAGAAAGTCTGTGGTTTATCCAAATATTGAATCGGTTTCGAAACCAGTGCCTCATGATCCAATCACGTGTCCGATCCCAGTTCCACCAGAACAATATCCGTTGGACGTGAATGAACCATCAGAAAGTGATAGTTTACCTGCTTTAGAAACTAATTCTGACTCGGATTATATACCGGTGAATGATGGTGTTCACTTAATTAACCATTCAGAACTTTCAGATCTAATACGTGATCTCGCTCTCACCAAAGGACAAGCGGAATTACTCGGTTCGCGACTCAAAGAATGGAATCTTTTAGCGCCCAATACTCCGATATCTAAATTTCGTCATAGACACAGAGAACTTGTTCAATACTTTGAGATGGATGATGACATTTGCTATTGCAAAGATGTAAAAGGTCTAATGGTGCACCTCGGTCATGAGCACATAGTCAACGAATGGCGACTTTTCATCGACTCTTCCAAGACTAGTCTAAAAGCCGTGTTATTGCATAATGGAAATTTATTTTCATCAATTCCAGTCGCCTACTCTGTTCATATGAAAGAAACTTATGACAATATGGCTATACTTTTGGCAAAAATAAAGTACAATGACTACCAATGGCGGATTTGTGGAGACCTAAAGGTCATTGCAATTCTCACGGGCATGCAGACTGGGTATACTAAATTTTGTTGCTTCCTATGTGAATGGGACAGCCGCAACAGACAGGAACATTATGCAAGAAAGGTGTGGCCTATCAGGGATCGTATGCAGCTCGGGCATAAAAATGTAATACACGAGCCATTAGTTAACAAAGACAGCATCATTTTACCACCGTTACATATAAAGTTGGGGCTCATGAAGAATTTCGTAAAAGCGTTAGATAAAACGAGCAAAGCTTTCACTTATCTTCGAGAAAAGTTTCCGCAAATTAGCGATGCAAAGATAAAGGAAGGTATCTTTGTAGGACCTCAGATTAGGAAAGTTATTGCAGACAAACAATTCGAGAACTTGTTACATGGTAGTGAACTTCGCGCATGGATGGCATTCAAATCGATCGTCGATAACTTTCTGGGAAATCACAAATCTGTCGACTATGTGCATATTGTTAAGCAGTGCATAGATGCATACAGAATTATGGGCTGTAACATGTCCCTCAAAATCCATTTGCTCGATTCGCATCTTGACTTTTTCCCTGACAACCTTGGCGAAGTCAGCGATGAACATGGAGAACGATTCCATCAAGATATCGCCGTAATGGAGTCACGTTATCAAGGACGGTGGAGTGTGACCATGCTTGCCGATTATTGTTGGATGCTTCATCGCGATGTACCACATGCCATTCACCGACGAAAGTCGACTGCAAAGAAATTCAAGCCTACATAACTGTTATACTTCTTGTACAAATGATGTTGTAATACTGTATGCGTTGTTAAAAAACTTCAATTGCGTATTTCTAGAGATCCCGACCGGATAGAGAAAAACGGTTTGCAGATTTAAAAACAGCGCATTAAAATTGACCAGAAAAACATAGAAATTTTAGAGAAAGAAAAAAAAAATTTTTTTTGTTAGCCAGTGTTATTATTAATGTCTAACCTGACATTGATTTTACGTGAGTATCCCTTTTCTTGTACAGAGACAGGTGTCCCTCGCCATTCAGGCAGATACTCGCCGATTTCGGAGGTACCCATTAGAGCTGGGTCGGCTCAGGAGCCGCCAATCCCTGGTCAACGACACTCCTTCAAATGTCCTCGCCAGGTCTCGAGTTAATCCAGTCCATATCCCGGTCGACGAAAAATCCTCAAATGCCGTCGCCCGGGTTTGATCCTGAATCACCCGGAAGCCAGAGCGGTGTTGTAACCACTACGCTAGCCCGGCTCCAAATAATATATTAATTTTGTGTGTGTATTGTTTCATCAGTGAAATGGGCGATAACTGCAAATAATCTAGGTATATTCTTTCCAACAAGATTGTCTTTCTTGAGAGAAATATTGAAACTTCTCCTCCGTTCCCCCCCCCCCCCCTTTTCTTCCCTTCCACACACACACACACTATCGCGCGCTCGTGCACAGACATACACGCAATTGACAACTATATTTTAAAAAGTATAATTTACAACTCTTATCAAAATTTAAAATAAAAAAAAAAAATTATATATATATATATATATATATATATATATATATATATATATATATATATATATATATATATATATATATATATATATATATATATATATATATATATATATATATATATATAAACTTTCTGTGTAATATACTGAATAACGAAATCCGCCTTCTGTGCTCTGGACTCGTTTATCGCAAACTGATAATGCCATTAGCGTATCGATTACATTTGACTTAAATGTACAAACAACAACAAAATAACACTAAAGAGAAGAAAATAAAAAAAATATTTGAAACACAGGCTTTTAACGCACTAAAAAGCCACAAATAATTTTTGACGGAGTTTATAGCTTGCAGTCAAAAAATGTAACATCAAATTGACAAAAAGCCTGGGGCGCTGATTCTACATGAAATTAACTTCTGCTTTATACTTCATTAGACACTTCTTCTTCTCTTCTTTGATCCTTAGCCGCCGACCGTCAAAGCAGTCAGTGGCCATTACGCCTGGTGGCGTCTTGTAGGGCAACAACAAATTGATTCCACTTTGCTCGGTCGGCGGCCATCCTTCGTACAGTGCCCCAACTCTGGTTCATTCTTTGCATCTCAGCCTCCACAGTCCTCCGCCAAGTTGTTTTTGGTCGGCCTCTCTTTCGTTTTCCTTCAGGGGTCCATAGCATAGCCGTTCTTGTGATGGCATCGGGGTCTCTTCTGAGGACATGGCCAACCCAGCTCCAGCGTCTGCCAGCTATGATGGTGTGCATGTCCTCTTGCTTGCTCCGAGTAAGCAGATCTTGGTTGGTGATGATATTCGGCCAAAAGATTCAGAGAATTTTTCTTAGGCATGTTGTGTGAAAAGAGGACAATTTCGACATTTCCTTCTCTGTAACTCTCCAGCTCTCCGCGCCATAGAGAAGCACAGAAAGCACACAGCTCTGATATAATCCTAATTTTGTGCTTGTGCTCTACTGAGAGGACTTCCAAATGTTGTTTAGACTAAAAAAGGCTGTTATTGCTTTGTTCATTCTGTTGTTGATGTCTTTGCTTGCTCCGCCGTCTGGTGTTACTATGCATCCTAGGTATGTGAAGGCATCTGTCTGTTCCAGTTGCTGATTCCTTACTGATATGGGCTCAGGGTTGCTCACATTGAGCGTCATGACCTCTGTCTTCTTTAGGTTGATGTTCAAGCCCACCTGCTGGCTATACTTATTAAGTCTATCCGTTTTTTCCTGGATGTGTTGATGTGAATGTGCTAGCAGAGCAATGTCATCTGCATATTCCAGATCTTCTAATGTAGAAAATGTAGTCCATCTTATTCTTCTTGGATTGCCCTCTGTTGTCTGGCGCATCACCCAGTCTATAACTGTTAAAAATAGAGTGGTTGATAAGGGGCATCCCTGTCGTACTCCTGTCTTCACTTCAAAGGTTAGGTTGTTCTGCCCAATGCTGCACGTAAAGTTGGCATAAAGGCTTTTTATGATTGACACTATGCAGCTTGGAATTCCATAAGCCCTCAGTATTTTCCATAAACTGTCCCTATGTATACTGTCAAAAGCCTTTTCAAAATCAACGAAATTAATGTACAACTGTCTTTGCCATTCTGAGCACTGCTCTATAATGTTCCTGAGGATAAATATATGATCTACACATCTTCTGTTCTTTCTAAATCCTGCTTGTTCTTTCCTCAGTTTGTGGTCTGCTTTTGAGATTCTCTGTATAATTATCCTGCCTAGTATTTTGCTGGGAACTGAGAGAAGAGTTATTCCTCTCCAATTATTGCAGTCTGCAAGATCTCCCTTCTTGGACAATTTGACAATTATTCTTTTTTTCAACTCTGTTGGTGTTGTCCCTGTTTTCCAGACTTGTGCAAATAGTGGTTCTAATAGTTCTGCTGCTAGCTCTGGGTCTATCTTAAATAGCTCTGCATTTAAGTTATCATGACCAGGAGCTTTTCCATTCTTTAACCCTTTGATTGCTGTGATGATTTCTTCTTTTCGTGGGATGTCTGTATTAACACGTATGGATAAAATACATGATAAGCGCTTAAGCGCCCCATGCTTTTTGTCAGTTTGATGTAACATTTTTTTACTGCAAGCTATAAACTCCGTGAAAAATTATTTGTGGCTTTTTAGTGCATTAAAAGCCTGTGTTTAAAATATATTTTTTATTAGAATGTGCGATTCCTGTATACACACATTGGGATTTTCACCGGTGCTACGGAGTTCGTGCACTGTGGTCATATCTTACTTGTGTGATCTGAGGAAGGAGACCGCAGTACTGATGGAGTTGTCCGAGTGCAATGAAGATGGACCTTACAACCAAATGAAACCATCACCAGAGCGGCGGAAAATTCAAACTAAACTATAATTGACCGAATGGTGTTCACTTTAAAGGCAAGATCGGGTTTTTAATCTCATGAAACTTACTTACTTACTTAGTCGCCCATCTTCCACCATGGGGTGTCGAGGTTTGCCAGAGAGCACAAAATATTATATTATCGGCTGTCTTCCTCCTAGCCTTGTTCCATTCTAGCCCTCGGCTCTTTTAGGATTGTCTAATGTTGTCCTCCCACCGAACACTGGATCGTCCTAGAGGTGTGGATCCTCGGCTCTTGGTTTCGCATGTTTGTCGAGGTAGCCGATATTCGTCTATTCTGCATATATGGCCAAATCAGTAATTAGGACTGTTCTATTTGGGTCTATAGGGGTTGGGTTTTGAGGCAATGACGTATCATTTGCTTACGGGCCATGTCTTTTCTTATTAATTAAACCACCTTCCTTGGATACCTCATTTTTTCTAGATTTGGAGCTGGCTTTTGTGGGCTGTAGTCATTGTCCATGACTTACATCCATATGTCGAGACTGGGACACAGACGGAGCGGTATGCAACCATTTTCGTCCTCTTGCCAATGTTAATCATGAAACTGGGGATTAAAACAATTTTTTTTCAAGCTAGCTTGTGAGTTTTCACTGGAAACGCGTAACAAAAAAAGTACTATTAATCCGGGGGATACCGCTCGTAGGTGCAGGAGCGAGAGGCCTTGTCCGTATTTTCCCTAGCTGTAAAAGTCTTTCACCTTCATACTTCCGTCACTTAGAGATCTAACAAATTATTTTCTGTGATCTATCATCAGATCGCGGCCTATTTTATGCCAACCTCTGCTCTAAGTTAACAACTAGTGTACGCAATTATCGACGACCTACGCCGTCTAGTATTTACGTGTTGCCTTTCGCGGTATGCATCCTGGCGTGACGCAAACGTAGTCCACAAGCAGCCAGTATGTACAGAAATTCCAGAAAGTTTCTGTGCTTAATCTACACAATACGTTTGGCTGAGAAAGAGCTATCTTATAATTTTAAAATAAACGTATCCTCTCGTGAAATTTATATTGGCCAGGGCAGTGTAAACAACGGGACACAAAGGGTTAAATAGAAGGACGCTAGGATTGAACACTTTCGTGCAACCAGAGGCGGGGAAAACATTGAGAATTGTGAACATGAAAAACAGAAGATAAATCTATTGGTTTGTGGAAATAAGAAAGGAGAAGAAATTAAAACATAGAAGAAGAGAACTGATCTCAAGTGTTTAAAAATACACGGCCAAACTGTCTTTGAGCTTGTACTCGAGCTTTCAACATTTCATTTTAAACGTATATACTCATTTCTCCTCTCCCAAGACCATCGCCTCTGACTCAAATATCCAGGGGAAGGTCGTATCGATTGGCTATTTGAAGAACTAGACCAAGGACAAAACGCCACTGCAAAAAGACAGCCACTAACTCCACAAATACCAGACGGAAAAGTCGTGTTTACAGACGTTAAGTTAGGTCAAGCCACCGCCCGTTTCTCTCTGCGAGTGGACTTGTGAGGGAAAAGCTGAAATAAAACTCTGGTAATGGAATATAAAACAGTACGCTAGTGATGAATAGGTCACACATTGAGGGAACCTGTTGATAGCATTATATGGCAGTCCTTGTTCTGGAATCCACATAGTATGAGAGGTATATTCGTTGTTTCTTTAATCTTCGCCTCCCCAAGGAGTACATGAGCACGCTAAATGCAGGCCAATTATTCCTCTTTCATGCCATCAGCTCACGGTCTTTCCATATCTATCTCATTATTTTTATTTATTTCTCAAGTTCTCTTCTCCATTTCTTTTTCGATCTACATCATTTCCTCTTTCCCTGTGGATTCTAAAACAAAGGCTGCCTGGTAATACAATTATCAGGTTTTCTTAATGTGTGCTCTATCCATCAATAGCACTTGCCTGGTTCTTGTCATCTCTTGTGTCACTGTCACTTGCCTGGTTCTTGTCATTTCTTGTGTCACTGTCACTTGCCTGGTTCTTGTCATCTCTTGTGTCACTGTCACTTGCCTGGTTATTGTCATCTCTTGTGTCACTGTCACTTGTCTGGTTCTTGTCATCTCTTGTGTCACTGTCACTTGTCTGGTTCTTGTCATCTCTTGTGTCACTGTCACTTGCCTGGTTCTTGACATCTCTTGTGTTACTGTCACTTGCCTGGTTCTTGTCATCTGTGTCACTGTCACTTACCTGGTTCTTGTCATCTCTTGTGTCACTGTCACTTGCCTGGTTCTTGTCATCTCGTGTCACTTGCCTGGTTCTTGTCATCGCTTGTGTCACTGTCACTTGTCTGGTTTTTGTCATCTCTTGTGTCACTGTCACTTGCCTGGTTCTTGTCATCTTTTGTGTCACTGTCACTTGCCTGGTTCTTGTCGTCGATTCCAGATTGGTGATCTTGTCAAGCTACTTCAATCCTTCTATTATAAGCAAACATCCATTTATGTTATTTTTATTGTTTATCAGAATCGACTTCTGTACACTCCAAGCAAACCAACAGGTGCTCAGTCTCCCTCAGTAAATGTCGAAGGGTATAAATGATAATTGTTCCGGTTGCGCACTGGTTGTATACACGGCGGATGCATCCTCCCATACGTCCAACCCTGTTAGTCTTACGTTTGATGCAGAATTCCAGCAGTCTTAGCCATGATGATTCATCGATTGCAGTCATCCTCTAACAGGCGATCATTATTTTCCCTCAGTATCTCTTCCTTATCTATATGCAGTGCACCTTATATGTGTGCTTTAGAAGCTAAGTATGTTAGCTCTTTCATTGCCACTTACCCCTGCATGACCAGGACAGTAGATCCACACCAGTTCCTGAAGATTTGATGCTTCTACGGAGATTTTTCATTATACCGTAGCCATCCGTTTTGGATCTTTCGAAGCATGGACTGTGAGTCTGATACAGTAACTGCTCTTGTTAATGAGGTTTCAGACAGCCACTTCAAGGCTGCAGTAGCTGCCTCTACTTCCATTCTCAAGCTGGAGGTTGCTGTATCCATTTACGACAGTCTATACATCTTTGTTTGTTGTTTTTGTTGGTCTCCATGCTTAAAAGCCCTACATGAGAAGTAACCTGATATTTCAGTTGAAGACTCTTATTTTAATGTTCGACTTGTATTCATTTGATTCCCATACATTTCCCACTGCAATAAAATCTCTTCTTGCTGTTTGCAACCTTACTTTGATATCACCGTCTGTACTTCCAACTTTGTCTAGAGTACTGCCAAGATTCTAGACCTTGTAGAAGTGCTTCTTCAAGAGCAGTCTTGTCACTGTTTGCTGCGTTTATTCTCATTATCTTTGTCTTTTCACTGCAGACTGTTAGTCCCCTGTTGTATCCTATCATCAAGCATTTTCATTTTTTTTCTACCCTACGGGTTGCGGCCACTGGACAGAAGAGACAGTCTACATCCTCAAGTTGTTTAGTCAGAGTAGATTGAACTCCATTTCTGGTTGGCTGACGTCGATGTTTTCATCACCCAATTTATAGCCAGTAAGAAGAGAAATAGTGACAAGAGGTCTTCCTGTCACAACACAGCTGTCACCAAAACAGAGGTGCAGGGAGATTAAATACGTAAAAACGAAAACTCGAGGAATAAAGAAGACAAAGTGAACGGGCTTACATCGAAATCCGAAGAGCGACATCGTCTCGCTACTTCGTGACAATGGCCACTGTCCACGAAGCACTATGTTTTTGTGATGAGTTTGCAGTGTGATTAGTCACGATTCCCTAACGCGGCGAAGCGATGTCGCCTTTCTGATAATCCTGGATAAAATTTCCAGGTGAGCCTTTCAATTATGTTACATTTCTGTTGTCTAGCTTACTACTTCTTTATTTCTTACGAGTATCTGCAACCTATCAATTTATGTTTATCTTTCGTTTATTGTTCAAGGTCTCGGGGTTCTCTTTTTGTTTATTGTTCAAGGTCTCGGGGTTCCCTTTTTTATTGTTCAAGGCCTCGGGGTTCCGTCTTTGTTTAGTGTTCAATGCCTCGGGGATTCCCTCTTTGCTTATTGTTCAAGGTCTCGAGGTTCCCTCCTTGTTTGTTCCATGATCCTGACAAGGACCACTAGCTAGACTTCGAGAGTTGTCACGTTCTGTGTTTATTACTTGTACAACACACGACTACTATTACTTTTGTTTAGTCGTCCAACTTCTACCCTGGGGTGTAGAAGTTCGCCAGAGAGAGCGGCATACGATCTTATCAGCTGTCTTCCTCATGGTCTGGTTCCAATCTAGTTCTCAGACCTTCAGAGGTTGTCTAATGTTGTCCTCCCAGCGAACTCTGGGTCGTCCTGGAGGGTCTGACTCCCTGAGTCTTGGTATTGCCTATTTGTCGTGGCAGTCGGCTTTCTCCCATTCTGCAAACATGATCAAACCATCGTAACTTGGGTCTGTAGTGGCTTGGGTTTTTGGCACAAAAACGTATCATCTGGTTGCGGAAAATGTCTCTTTTTGTTACTTCAGTCACCTTTCTCAGATATCTCATTTCTGAGGTTTGGAGCCGACTCTCTACATCACAAGACTGAGGTTTGGAGCTGGCTCTGTACAACACAAGACTGAGGTTTGGAGCTGACTCTGTACAACACAAGACTGAGGTTTGGAGCTGACTCTGTTCTACACAAGACTGAGGTTTGGAGCCGACTCTGTACAACACAAGACTGAGGTTTGGAGCTGACTCTGTACAACACAAGACAGAAGTTTGGAGCTGACTCTGTACAACACAAGACTGAGGTTTGGAGCCGACTCTGTTCTACACAAGACTGAGGTTTGGAGCTTGTCCTGTACAACACAAGACTGAGGTTTGGAGCTGACTCTGTACAACACAAGACAGAAGTTTGGAGCTGACTCTGTACAACACAAGACTGAAGTTTGGAGCTGACTCTGTTCTACACAAGACTGAGGTTTGGAGCTGGTCCTGTACAACACAAGACTGAGGTTTGGAGCTGGTCCTGTACAACACAAGACTGAGGTTTGGAGCTGACTCTGTACAACACAAGACAGAAGTTTGAGGCTGGTCCTGTACAACACAAGACTGAGGTTTGGAGCTGACTCTGTACAACACAAGACTGAGGTTTGGAGCCGACTCTGTACAACACAAGACAGAAGTTTGGAGCCGACTCTGTACAACACAAGACTAAGACAGTAATACTGCGTCTAACAAATCGTAAACGAACACGAACTGTACAGAATACCAAAGGTGGATTTAAGGTTACACGTGTGTAAACAGGCCCTGTGTAGTTCCCGGGGGATCTCTGATGAGACAAAGAAATATTATGCCTACTACTCTCTCAGGACGTCGTACAAGGATGTCATGAAATCACCGTGCTCATCATTTTATCGTGTTCAACCTGTCTTTTTTCAATCTTGTGCCTTCCATTCATTTCTACTTTACCCGTGTTTTCCCTCATATAGGAACGCATGACTCAGGTTTTATGTTGTTATTTTGCATTACCTATCTTGGGTAGAGATAACGTTAACAACCCAGCTCTGAACAGACAGATCAGTCTGCCTTACCTATGAAAAAACAAACACAGATGTGAACGTATCTCGCTCACACCAAGCTGGGCACCCAAACTTTTTCGTACGGTTAATCGAAAGATAAACTGCGAATGTAATTTCGGCGTGGCACATATGTGTGCAACATTACCGCGTGTGGACTCATGCTTGTTAGAATTTATAATAATAAATTAAACTGAAGGGTTTGTTATGAATTACAGACATGAGTCATCTAAAAGCGGTGGTGTCAATACCTTATATGGGGGAGAAGTTTGAAATTGTTTATTGTCATGAGAAGGAAGGGGGCGAGAAGATATATATACTAAAGTCAAATATTCAAATCTGCTTGGTCTAGCCAAAAAATATTAAACTAGACAACGTTTGATTGGCGACTTTCACCGCGTAGAAAGCTGGGAGAGCGTGTGCGAAAGGTCTCATTTAATATAACACATTTTCAGAGTCCAGCATTGTGTCCCTATGTGTCATGAAATATTCTAATCCACATATATAAATTATTAGGTAAATATGAAGCCTAACAAATAAAATTAATAAAGAGAAGAGCAATGGTAAAATGACAGTGCTGTCACAAAGAATGTACTCGAAATCCCCCTTGTTTTCTGCTTCGTCTGCAAATTGTAACGCTTTCACGTTGATATAAAAGCTTACTGTATTATTACCCGCCTTCTTCAATGAAACGTGTGCTGCATTTCTAAGAAAAACATTGAGAGACTGCGTAATGACCTAAATTAATCCTAACATTAATTATATTACGTTACCAAAACGAACGAACAGATGGACAAAAGGATAGCGAGAGGGGAGGGCTGAAAATCAGGAACGCATGCGACGCGCGATATACAAATGCTGGCATCACGCGTGTAAGTCTACAAGCACTAACTTTTTCAGACGGACAGTGATAAAATACACTACCCTTTCCCAGAGTTAGGTTTATAAATCATAACAGACTCTTATTAGAAAAGATAACAATAGATGGGTTTACGGTTGAAAACATAACAGTACCCAGACAGCACATCTTCGAAACAGGAGGTAGAAAATACATATTTTGAACGCAGCCACGTAGCTCCTTTAAATTGGTATTTTTGGGTTCCTTAGGGCTTGCTGACAAATAATATGTAAAACGTTACGCAAATAGTCCAGGAATTAATAAATTATACCCAAAATAAAATATTGGGGGTGCCTGACAGCATAAAATCATTTCTGCTCATAAGATTTTTTTTTAACGTGTTTGAAAAAAATTTACGTTACAGAAATAGCCTACCATGTAAACTCCAAATTGATTGGAGCGCAACAAATGAAAGCCTAACCACGATGGGTCGGGCTATAAATACTATCTTGGTTGTTAGGGGAGACGGGAAAAGATAACATTTTTTCAAACACTTGTCGAAACGTGGCTCATTGGCCAGTCTCGCTGATATACACACTTGGGAGCGTTAGTTCGAGACCACTTGTTTAAAATAGCTTGATAAAGCATCAGTGCGTTGAAGCCAGCATATATTTGGCTCAATAAAAGCCTGGAACATAAGCAGATGGAGATTTGTGCCAGTTTGTGCCAGAATTCATTGCTAATCAACGTATCTGTGTTATTCGTATGAATTGTGGTAAGCTTGAACCATTTAATATCTTTTAATGAAAATTGAATGTGAATTGTTGATTTATGCCTGTATATATATGTGTAGTTCAGTGGCAAACGTGAGGTAAAGCCTAAAATGCTCCAGCCTGAACAGAGGGTGTCGGAGAGAAGTAAAACGGCATGGAATGGCCAAACAGTACACTGACACCTGGATGATTGACTAGAAAGAAATAATGCTGGAAGTGCAGAGGCGTAGTAACCATTAAGGACGGTAATGCTGGTATAAAGTATTTCAGATGAAGCTGACTGTTGGCCTAACGCTCTGAACGCAATGTTTGTGCTGTATTGTGATCAGTGTAAAAGAGAATATAAATTAGTTATGAAGTAGAAGGTACATCCTTCTTGATTTCAGGGACAGTGGTCTTGATGGTACTGAGCAGCACCTGGTCAGAGATTTGCTGAATCCAGAGTCGGACAGCATACTCCTTGGTCTTTTTAGCTATCAGTGAGGTGTCTCCTGAGCCCAGAGGAGAATTCGAGCAGAGGAGTCCTTTCCTGCCGCCATCACTCAAGATAAGCAGAGTTGGCCAGCTGAGCTCAACATTATGTCCCCTCATCTTGAAATAACTTTATAAAAATACATTCAGAGGGGAATTTACTTGTCTTAAAATCAGGAACTGTGAACATCTCCAATACTAGTCCCTAAAGACAAACTATTGAAGTCATGATGACAAATACCAACAGAGCTTGAACAAAACAAAACCAGTATTACCTCATTTTACTACTACACAACTGACACACATAGAACATTTGTAATAATATATGTCACTACAATATTCATATTAAATACATTCTGTACATAACTTGTAATTTAAATTGATTGTGATTCCTGGTTCCCTTGTAGTTGAATCAGGACACATATTCATTCATGCCAGTAATGAATACATATTGTTATTTGAAAGTTTATCAGTGACTCTTTTAAGATATCTTTGTAGAGTGTTATATGTATGTGAGTGTCACAGTGTTGTCAAGAGTAGTGGATTAAATTAAATTGTTTATCTGTCTGTTGTTGTGACTTACACTTCACCATACTCATACCCTAGACACATAACGTAGCATCACACTATTCCAGAATAATTCTGACTGAGATATATAGATATGTGGTAGCAAGTAAGGTTATCTATAATACACTACTCTTAATAGATATAGATACCTTCACAGCTGATCTCAGTCAGTACACTAAGTTCCCTATAAATATTTATAACATCCCACTTCACCACATATATTGGGGTCTCGCTCTTGGGATTTTGAATCTTTAACTATTAAAAATATTGGGGGTAATTCACTTCAGGGAATATAAGAATTAAAAGGTATCCTTGGGTGGAATTAAATAAGGTTGAGCTCACGGTGCCTGTGTTGTCCATTAGAGATTGAATTGTTGGTTAGACATTGTATAAATTTACCTGATAGACAATGGCGGACCTGGCCAAATTTCGATCTGCTGCGGTTCAGACTGCAAAAGAGTTAGGATTAGATGGGCAAGTTATGGTTGCCTATGTCACAACGGAATGTGACAAATTTATTGAACGCGAAGAAAGAAGATTAGAAAAAGAGGCCGAAAGAAAGTTAGAGGCTGAGACTAAGAGGTTGCAAGCTGAGGCTGAGACTAAGAGGTTGCAGATTGAGGCTGACAAAGAGGCTAAAGCATTGGAAGCTGAGGAAAGAAGACAAGCTGCAGAAAGGGAAGAGAAGAAATTAGCTGCAGAAAGGGAAGAGAAGAAATTAGCTGCAGAAAGGGAAGAGAGGAAATTAGCTGCAGAAAGGGAAGCAGAAGATAAAAGATTACAAAGGGAACATGAGTTACGACTAAGGGAGTTTGAGTTTCAAGGCCATGCTCCTGAAAATGGTGCCAGTCCCTTTGCCTCTGATGCTACGGTTACTCAAGGAGCCTCAACCTCAGCTATGAATTTTCATTTAGATCATTTTGTTGAGAAAGACGATGATATTGAGAGCTATATAAATAGGTATGAACTATTAGCTACCACGTATGGGTTAGAGAGAGAAAGGTGGAGCTTAAAGTTATCTCAGGGACTTCGTGGGGCAGCTTATGAAGTTTTTGCAAAAATGAGCAGAGGTGATCAGGAAAATTATGACATGCTAAAGCAGGCTCTTTTGTTAAGGTATGAAAAGAATGCAGAATTTTATAGAAAAAAATTTAGGAATGCTAAACTACTGTCAGGTGAAACCTATCACCAGTTCTCTGCACGAATAGAGACATACTTGGAGAAATGGACTTCTCTGGGGAAAACCCAAGATCTTAAGGAAATGGTCCTTATAGAGCAACTAAGAGAGTCCATGGCTCCAGACCTGAGAAAGCTTCTCATGGAACAAGGTGCAGAGAGGCTGGGTGAGTTGCTAAATGTTGCTGAAAGGTATCAAGCAGCTCAAGCAGAGGTAACAGGTAATAAAAAGAAACAGGTGGATAACTTTAGGGCACCACAGAACTTTAATAAATTTGATCCTAGGGATCAAAATAAAGGTAAGCACCAATTTGATAGGCCACGGTATGACAATAAAAATAAATTCCCACAATTCGATGAAAGGAAATATGATGAAAGAAAATCTTTCAACCAAGGAAAAAGGTGGTGTAAAAATTGTCAGATGGACAATCATGACACTGACCGTTGCAGAAGGAAACCTGTGTATATGGCAACCCTTCAGGTCAGGTCGACCTCAAGACAGGAGGAGGATATTATGTTAGATACCACTCCAGAAGAGATGAGGAAGGCACAGGCTGGGGATAAAACACTCAAGCCTTGTTTCAGAAAATTGTCAACTTGTCATACAACTCCAGGCAAGGGAGATTTTTACATGAAAAACAAGTTGATGTATAGGAAGACTGGAACTAGATCCCATGGTCACGGACAGCTGGTTCTTCCAAAAAGATATAGGACAGACTTAATAAGGAGCCTACATGTGAAACCAGATGGGGACCATGAGAAGATAGGTACCATCATTCAAAAGGTGGCTCACAATTATTATTGGCCCAAAGCAAGATGGGACATTGAGAATTTTGTAGAAAGGTGTAGCATAGCACATGAGGGAACACCCACAAGTGGGAACATGGATCAGGACCTGGACACGCCACGGGGCAAAATTAGGCCTGATAATAAAAAGAAAAATAGATTTGATAAAGTGGACCAAATGGAATGGGAAGCCCCTTTTCACGGACAAGCTTCACTTAACTGTTTTACAATGGCCACTATGCGGAGAGTGCAAAAAGATGTCTTACCCCAGGATAAGCCGAAAATCCCTCAATCGGACTTAAACAAACTGGAGGAAGAGGATGTAGAGAGGAAATCTCTCATCAAGAATTTTAAGTGGGGAGAAAGCCCCAAAAGAAAAATTGGTAGCGGTCGTTTTGTGAATGATAATTCTGGGAGGAAAAATCATCACTATAAAGCTTCGAGTGGAAGAGACCATACCGGTGCATGGACAAATAGGTCCACACAATTAAAGGTCCATATGTAGCTTTGTTAAGAACGTGGACTGATGAAAAGGCAGAGGAAAACATTACATCTTCATACCAATATGTGAATGAGCTGACCACTCGGTTAAAAACTGGCTGGAAACTTGCCAATGAAAATTTGAAACAAGCCAGGAAGAAACATGCTGCCTATTATAACAGGAAGGCGAAAGACAGAAATTTGGCTGTGGGAGAGAAAGTACTGCTTCTTTTGCCTGGGAGTCAGAATAAGTTACAAATTGGATGGCAGGGTCCATATACAGTTCTAGAGAAGGTGTCTAGAACAAATTATAAGATAGATAAGAAGGGGAAAGAAAAAATCTATCATGTGAATCTCCTGAAGAAATATTTGGAAAGAGAACATCAGGAAGAGACACACTTGTTGACCTTGTCCATCGCCATGGAGATGAAAAAGGAACCACTTTCATCATTTGAATATCCATTACACCCCTGTGAGACAGCAGCACAGGTGAAAATCAGTACACATTTAACGAAAACTCAGAAAGAGAGAGTGCAACAGGTTCTAAATAATCATGCAGAGGTGTTAACAGACCGACCAGGGCATACAAACCTATTGGAATATGATATGAAACTCATAGACTCCACACCTGTCTGTATGAAACCATATTCGATTCCGTTTGCTAAGGAAAAAGCTTTGAAGGAAGAGATAGACTATCTGTTGAAGGAAGGAATTATTTCGCACAGTGAGTCTTCGTATAGTTCCGGTGTTGTACTCTTAAGGAAGCCCTCTGGAGAACATAGACTCTGTATAGATTACAGGAGACTGAATGCTATTACAGAAGGACAGGTGGATCCATTGCCGGATACAAATCAGCTGTTTGCCAGACTAAATAAAGCTAAATATTTCTCAAAAGTGGATCTGAGTAAAGGATACTATCAGATTCCAGTAAAGCCTGAGGTTAGACCATACCTAGCTTTTAGTACCTCAGAAGGACACTATGAGTTTAATAGATTGCCATTTGGATTGAAGAATGCGCCTAGTGTCTTCTCTAGAATGATGAGAAAATTATTGGATCCTCTGAATAATCCCTGTATAACAAATTTTATGGATGATATCCTTATAGCAACAGAAACATTTGAGGAACACATTGACTCTCTGAACATGCTGTTTGATCGACTTAGGGAGGCAAATTTAACAGCCCGACCAACCAAATGTTGCGTTGGATGTAAAGAATTGGAATTTTTGGGACACACAGTTTATCAGGGAAACATGACCCCTGACCCAAAGAATTTAGAGAAACTACAGAAAGCCCCGAGACCACAAACCAAGAAGGACGTGAGATCCTTTGTCTCATTATGTGGTTTCTACCAGAAGTATATCAAAAACTTTAATTCCATATGTGCACCGTTAACTGAATTGACACGTAAAGGACATCCAGATCGCATTACATGGACACCACAATGTGAAATGACTTACCAAGAATTGAAGGAAAAGCTCACAAGTAAACCCATTTTGAAATTACCTGACTTAAGTCAAGAATTCATAGTAAGGACGGATGCAAGTAATATTGGGTTAGGTGCAACTCTACTACAGAAATCAGATGCATTGGATGGGGAATTAAGCCCAGTGGCATATGCTAGCAGAAAGTTGAATAAAGCTGAAATCAACTACTCAACTAGCGAAAAAGAATGTCTTGCAGTAATATGGGCAATAAAGAAATTCAATATTTATCTATATGGGAAGGCATTTAAGTTGCAAACTGACCACAAACCTTTATCGTTTTTAGCACAGGCTAAGCATGAAAACTCTAGGTTACTCCGATGGTCTTTGCTTCTGGCTCCATATAATTTTAGCATTGAATATATATCTGGAAAAACCAATCTGGGAGCGGATTTTTTAAGCCGCCATCCGTGTGATGAGAATCACCGTAAACCCCAGAAATAATAATAAATTTCTCTATGTGTATATAGAATAAAGGACTGACATATTGTGGTGAAGTGGGATGTTATAAATACTTATAGGAAACTTAGTGTACTGACTGAGATCAGCTGTGAAGGTATCTATATCTATTAAGAGTAGTGTATTATAGATAACCTTACTTGCTACCACATATCTATATATCTCAGTCAGAATTATTCTGGAATAGTGTGATGCTACGTTATATGTCTAGGGTATGTGTATGGTGAAGTGTAAGTCACAACAACAGACAGATAAACAATTTAATTTAATCCACTACTCTTAACAACACTGTGACACTCACATACATATAACACTCTATGAGAATATCTTAAAGAGTCACTGATAACTTTCAAATAACAATATGTATTCATTACTGGCATGAATGAATATGTGTCCTGATTCAACTACAAGGGAACCAGGAATCACAATCAATTTAAATTACAAGTTATGTACAGAATGTATTTAATATGAATATTGTAGTGACATATATTATTACAAATGTTCTATGTGTGTCAGTTGTGTAGTAGTAAAATGAGGTAATACTGGTTTTGTTTTGTTCAAGCTCTGTTGGTATTTGTCATCATGACTTCAATAGTTTGTCTTTAGGGACTAGTATTGGAGATGTTCACAGTTCCTGATTTTAAGACAAGTAAATTCCCCTCTTAATGTTAATTTTACAAGGTCAGTTCAAGATGAGGGGACATAATGTTGAGCTCAGCTGGCCAACTCTGCTTATCTTGAGTGATGGCGGCAGGAAAGGACTCCTCTGCTCGAATTCTCCTCTGGGCTCAGGAGACACCTCACTGATAGCTAAAAAGACCAAGGAGTATGCTGTCCGACTCTGGATTCAGCAAATCTCTGACCAGGTGCTGCTCAGTACCATCAAGACCACTGTCCCTGAAATCAAGAAGGATGTACCTTCTACTTCATAACTAATTTATATTCTCTTTTACACTGATCACAATACAGCACAAACATTGCGTTCAGAGCGTTAGGCCAACAGTCAGCTTCATTTGAAATACTTTATTCCAGTATTACCCTTCTTAATGGTTACTACGCCTCTGCACTTCCAGCATTATTTCTTTCTAGTCAATCATCCAGGTGTCGTGTACTGTTTGGCCATTCCATGCCGTTTTACTTCTCTCCGACACCCTCTGTTCAGGCTGGAGCATTATAGGCTTTACCTCACGTTTGCCACTGAACTACACATATATATACAGGCATAAATCAACAATTCACATTCAATTTTCATTAAAAGATATTGAATGGTTCAAGCTTACCACAATTCATACGAATAAACACAGATACGTTGATTAGCAATGAATTCTGGCACAAACTGGCACAAATTCCCATCTGCTTATGTTCCAGGCTTTTATTTAGCAAAATATGAGCTGGCTTCAACGCACTGTTGCTTTATCAAGCTTATTTAAACAAGTGGTCTCGAACTAACGCTCCCAAGTGTGTATATCAGCGAGACTGGCCAATGAGCCACGTTTCGACAAGTGTTTGAAAAAATGTTATCTTTTCCCGTCTCCCCTAACAACCAAGATAGTATTTATAGCCCGACCGATCGTGGTTAGGCTTTCATTTGTTGCGCTCCAATCAATTTGGAGTTTACATGGTAGGCTATTTCTGTAACGTAAATTTTTTTCAAACACGTTAAAAAAAAATCTTATGAGCAGAAATGATTTTATGCTGTCAGGCACCCCCAATATTTTATTTTGGGTATAATTTATTAATTCCTGGACTATTTGCGTAACGTTTTACATATTATTTGTCAGCAAGCCCTAAGGAACCCAAAAATACAAATTTAAAGGAGCTACGTGGCTGCATTCAAAATATGCAATTTCTTCTACCTCCTGTTTCGAAGATGTGCTGTCTGGGTACTGTTATGTTTTCAAACGTAAACCCATCTATTGTTATCTTTCCTAATAAGAGTTTGTTATGATTTATAAACCTAACTCTGGGAAAGGGTAGTGTATTTTATCACTGTCCGTCTGAAAAAAAGTTAGTGCATGTAGACTTACACGCGTGATGCCAGCATTTGTATATCGCGCGAAGCGTGTTTAGTGTTCGGCTTTTTGCCTCTCCCTTCTCGCTTTTCTTTTGTCTATCTGTTCGTTCGTTTTGGTAACGCAGTATAATTAATGTTAGGATTAATTTAGGTCATTACGCAGTACGTCTCAATGTTTTTCTTAGAAATACAGCGCACGTTTCATTGAAGAAAGCGGGTAATAATACAGTAAGCTTTTACTATCAACGTGAAAGCGTTACAATTTGCAGACGAAGCAGAAAACAAGGGGGATTTCGAGTACATTCTTTGTGACAGCACTGTTATTTTACCATTGCTCTTCTCTTTATTAATTTTATTTGTTAGGCTTCATATTTACCTAATAATTTATATATGTGGATTAGAATATTTCATGACACCTCCCCTCTTAAAACAGACATTATATGTCAGTCCTTTATTCTATATACACATAGAGAAATTTATTATTATTTCTGGGGTTTACGGTGATTCTCATCACACGGATGGCGGCTTAAAAAATCCGCTCCCAGATTGGTTTTTCCAGATATATACTCAATGCTAAAATTATATGGAGCCAGAAGCAAAGACCATCGGAGTAACCTAGAGTTCTCATGCTTAGCCTGTGCTAAAAACGATAAAGGTTTGTGGTCAGTTTGCAACTTAAATGCCTTCCCATATAGATAAATATTGAATTTCTTTATTGCCCATATTACTGCAAGACATTCTTTTTCGCTAGTTGAGTAGTTGATTTCAGCTTTATTCAACTTTCTGCTAGCATATGCCACTGGGCTTAATTCCCCATCCAATGCATCTGATTTCTGTAGTAGAGTTGCACCTAACCCAATATTACTTGCATCCGTCCTTACTATGAATTCTTGACTTAAGTCAGGTAATTTCAAAATGGGTTTACTTGTGAGCTTTTCCTTCAATTCTTGGTAAGTCATTTCACATTGTGGTGTCCATGTAATGCGATCTGGATGTCCTTTACGTGTCAATTCAGTTAACGGTGCACATATGGAATTAAAGTTTTTGATATACTTCTGGTAGAAACCACATAATGAGACAAAGGATCTCACGTCCTTCTTGGTTTGTGGTCTCGGGGCTTTCTGTAGTTTCTCTAAATTCTTTGGGTCAGGGGTCATGTTTCCCTGATAAACTGTGTGTCCCAAAAATTCCAATTCTTTACATCCAACGCAACATTTGGTTGGTCGGGCTGTTAAATTTGCCTCCCTAAGTCGATCAAACAGCATGTTCAGAGAGTCAATGTGTTCCTCAAATGTTTCTGTTGCTATAAGGATATCATCCATAAAATTTGTTATACAGGGATTATTCAGAGGATCCAATAATTTTCTCATCATTCTAGAGAAGACACTAGGCGCATTCTTCAATCCAAATGGCAATCTATTAAACTCATAGTGTCCTTCTGAGGTACTAAAAGCTAGGTATGGTCTAACCTCAGGCTTTACTGGAATCTGATAGTATCCTTTACTCAGATCCACTTTTGAGAAATATTTAGCTTTATTTAGTCTGGCAAACAGCTGATTTGTATCCGGCAATGGATCCACCTGTCCTTCTGTAATAGCATTCAGTCTCCTGTAATCTATACAGAGTCTATGTTCTCCAGAGGGCTTCCTTAAGAGTACAACACCGGAACTATACGAAGACTCACTGTGCGAAATAATTCCTTCCTTCAATAGATAGTCTATCTCTTCCTTCAAAGCTTTTTCCTTAGCAAACGGAATCGAATATGGTTTCATACAGACAGGTGTGGAGTCTATGAGTTTCATATCATATTCCAATAGGTTTGTATGCCCTGGTCGGTCTGTTAACACCTCTGCATGATTATTTAGAACCTGTTGCACTCTCTCTTTCTGAGTTTTCGTTAAATGTGTACTGATTTTCACCTGTGCTGCTGTCTCACAGGGGTGTAATGGATATTCAAATGATGAAAGTGGTTCCTTTTTCATCTCCATGGCGATGGACAAGGTCAACAAGTGTGTCTCTTCCTGATGTTCTCTTTCCAAATATTTCTTCAGGAGATTCACATGATAGATTTTTTCTTTCCCCTTCTTATCTATCTTATAATTTGTTCTAGACACCTTCTCTAGAACTGTATATGGACCCTGCCATCCAATTTGTAACTTATTCTGACTCCCGGGCAAAAGAAGCAGTACTTTCTCTCCCACAGCCAAATTTCTGTCTTTCGCCTTCCTGTTATAATAGGCAGCATGTTTCTTCCTGGCTTGTTTCAAATTTTCATTGGCAAGTTTCCAGCCAGTTTTTAACCGAGTGGTCAGCTCATTCACATATTGGTATGAAGATGTAATGTTTTCCTCTGCCTTTTCATCAGTCCACGTTCTTAACAAAGCTTCAAGTGGACCTTTTATTGGCCTTCCAAACAATAATGTTGCCGGGGCCATACCGGTTGAACTATGGGGTACCTCCCGATAAGCAAAGAGGGCGGCGTGCAGGTACTGGTCCCATGTATCTGGTTTTTCGTGTGCCAACTTTCTCAGGATCGACATCAATGTGCCGTTAAATCTTTCCACTTGGCCGTTCCCTTGGGGATGATACACACTACAATGGAAGTGTTTGGCCTGGAAGATCCTGAAAACTTCTTCAGTTAGTTTCCCCTTGAACTGAGAGCCATTATCAGTCAAGATTTGATTGGGAAAGCCTAACCTTGTGAAAATTGTGAGCAATGCCTCTGCCACATGTTTTGAATCAATCGATGACAGGGCTACTGCCTCTCCCCACATAGAACAAGTGTCCACCAGAGTCAGAATGTAGCTGTTCCTTCTCTTGGTTCGGGTGAGAGGTCCCACAAGATCCACGGCAACTCTCTCAAAGGGTGTTCCCACTATGGGCATTTCCCCCAGAGTTGCTGGTGCAGTCCAATGTTTAGGTGCTACTCGTTGGCACTCTGGACAGGATTTTACATATCGTTTGATATCTTCAGTTATTCCTGGCCAGAAATAGTGACAAGCTATTCGCTGTCCTGTTGCGCTGATTCCCATATGACCACTGAAGGGAATCGCATGCCCTAGTTCCAACACTTTAGTCCTATATGAAGTGGGAAGGACCAGCTGTCCGTGACCATTGGATTCAGATCCAGCCTTCCTATATATCAGTTTGTTCTTCATATAAAACTCTCCCTTGCCTGGAGGTGTATGAGATTTGGGCAACTTCTTGAAACATGGCTTGAGTGTTTTGTCCTCAGCCTGTGCCTTCCTCATCTCATCTGGGTGAGTATTTATGGGATTATCCTCCTCCTTCTTTGACTGTGATCTGGTCTGCACTGTTGCCAATATCACAGGTCTCTTGGGATTCCCCAAGAAGACATATCTACACCCCAATATTAGAGGGTAGATTGGCTCATTTATCACTGCTGCTTTTATGATTCCTTCCACATATCGCGTTTTCACTTTTATTCGGGCGACGGGAAGTGTCATGGTAGCTACATCCTTGGTTGCAGTTTGAATCTCCACTGTTTCTGTGGTGTATTGATCGGCCTGCACCAGGTGAGAACTCACAACGGAATCGTAATCTAAACCGGTATCATATAAACATCTTATAGTGACACCATTACAGATGACATCTTCACACACTGGGGGGTGGTATGGTTCCTGTAATTCTTCAGGTTTGCCCTTCTTTTCCTTTTTCCCCGATGTCATAGCAGCAAAATGAGGAGGTTTCCTTCTACAATGGTCAGTGTCATGATTGTTCATCTTACAATTTTTACACCACCTTTTTCCTTGGTTGAAAGATTTTCTTTCATCATATTTCCTTTCATCGAATTGTGGGAATTTATTTTTATTTTCATACCGTGGCCTATCAAATTGGTGCTTACCTTTATTTTGATCCTTAGGATCAAATTTATTAAAGTTCTGTGGTGCCCTAAAGTTATCCACCTGTTTCTTTTTATTACCTGTTACCTCTGCTTGAGCTGCTTGATACCTTTCAGCAACATTTAGCAACTCACCCAGCCTCTCTGCACCTTGTTCCATGAGAAACTTTCTCAGGTCTGGAGCCATGGACTCTCTTAGTTGCTCTATAAGGACCATTTCCTTAAGATCTTGGGTTTTCCCCAGAGAAGTCCATTTCTCCAAGTATGTCTCTATTCGTGCAGAGAACTGGTGATAGGTTTCACCTGACAGTAGTTTAGCATTCCTAAATTTTTTCCTATAAAATTCTGCATTCTTTTCATACCTTAACAAAAGAGCCTGCTTTAGCATGTCATAATTTTCCTGATCACCTCTGCTCATTTTTGCAAAAACTTCATAAGCTGCCCCACGAAGTCCCTGAGATAACTTTAAGCTCCACCTTTCTCTCTCTAACCCATACGTGGTAGCTAATAGTTCATACCTATTTATATAGCTCTCAATATCATCGTCTTTCTCAACAAAATGATCTAAATGAAAATTCATAGCTGAGGTTGAGGCTCCTTGAGTAACCGTAGCATCAGAGGCAAAGGGACTGGCACCATTTTCAGGAGCATGGCCTTGAAACTCAAACTCCCTTAGTCGTAACTCATGTTCCCTTTGTAATCTTTTATCTTCTGCTTCCCTTTCTGCAGCTAATTTTCTTTCTTCTCTTTCTGCAGCTAATTTCTTCTCTTCCCTTTCTGCAGCCTGCCTTCTTTCCTCGGCTTCTCTTTCTGCAGCTAATCTCTTGTCTTCTCTTTCTGCCTCCAATTTCTTAGCCTCAGCCTCAATCTGCAACTCTTAATCTCCCTTTCAGCCTCTAACTTTCTTTCGGCTTCAAACCTTCTTTCTTCGCGTTCAATAAATTTGTCACATTCCGTAGTGACATAGGCAACCATAACTTGCCCATCTAATCCTAACTCTTTTGCAGTCTGAACCGCAGCAGATCGAAATTTGGCCAGGTCCGCCATTGTCTATCAGGTAAATTTATACAATGTCTAACCAACAATTCAATCTCTAATGGACAACACAGGCACCGTGAGCTCAACCTTATTTAATTCCACCCAAGGATACCTTTTAATTCTTATATTCCCTGAAGTGAATTACCCCCAATATTTTTAATAGTTAAAGATTCAAAATCCCAAGAGCGAGACCCCAATATATGTGGTGAAGTGGGATGTTATAAATATTTATAGGGAACTTAGTGTACTGACTGAGATCAGCTGTGAAGGTATCTATATCTATTAAGAGTAGTGTATTATAGATAACCTTACTTGCTACCACATATCTATATATCTCAGTCAGAATTATTCTGGAATAGTGTGATGCTACGTTATGTGTCTAGGGTATGTGTATGGTGAAGTGTAAGTCACAACAACAGACAGATAAACAATTTAATTTAATCCACTACTCTTGACAACACTGTGACACTCACATACATATAACACTCTATGAGAATATCTTAAAGAAGTCACTGATAACTTTCAAATAACAATATGTATTCATTACTGGCATGAATGAATATGTGTCCTGATTCAACTACAAGGGAACCAGGAATCACAATCAATTTAAATTACAAGTTATGTACAGAATGTATTTAATATGAATATTGTAGTGACATATATTATTACAAATGTTCTATGTGTGTCAGTTGTGTAGTAGTAAAATGAGGTAATACTGGTTTTGTTTTGTTCAAGCTCTGTTGGTATTTGTCATCATGACTTCAATAGTTTGTCTTTAGGGACTAGTATTGGAGATGTTCTCAGTTCCTGATATTAAGACAATTAAATTCCCCTCTGAATGTTATTTTTATAAAGTTATTTCAAGATGAGGGGACATAATGTTGAGCTCAGCTGGCCAACTCTGCTTATCTTGAGTGATGGCGGCAGGAAAGGACTCCTCTGCTCGAATTCTCCTCTGGGCTCAGGAGACACCTCACTGATAGCTAAAAGGACCAAGGAGTATGCTGTCCGACTCTGGATTCAGCAAATCTCTGACCAGATGCTGCTCAGTACCATCAAGACCACTGTCCCTGAAATCAAGAAGGATGTACCTTCTACTTCATAACTAATTTATATTCTCTTTTACCCTGATCACAATACAGCACAAACATTGCGTTCAGAGCGTTAGGCCAACAGTCAGCTTCATTTGAAATACTTTATTCCAGTATTACCCTTCTTAATGGTTACTACGCCTCTGCACTTCCAGCATTATTTCTTTCTAGTCAATCATCCAGGTGTCAGTGTACTGTTTGGCCATTCCATGCCGTTTTACTTCTCTCCGACACCCTCTGTTCAGGCTGGAGCATTTTAGGCTTTACCTCACGTTTGCCACTGAACTACACATATATATACAGGCATAAATCAACAATTCACATTCAATTTTCATTAAAAGATATTAAATGGTTCAAGCTTACCACAATTCATACGAATAAACACAGATACGTTGATTAGCAATGAATTCTGGCACAAACTGGCACAAATTTCCATCTGCTTATCTTCCAGGCTTTTATTTAGCACAAATATGAGCTGGCTTCAACGCACTGATGCTTTATCAAGCTTCTTTAAACAAGTGGTCTCGAACTAACGCTCCCAAGTGTGTATATCAGCGAGACTGGCCAATGAGCCACGTTTCGACAAGTGTTTGAAAAAATGTTATCTTTTCCCGTCTCCCCTAACAACCAAGATAGTATTTATAGCCCGACCAATCGTGGTTAGGCTTTCATTTGTTGCGCTCCAATCAATTTGGAGTTTACATGGTAGGCTATTTCTGTAACGTAAATTTTTTTCAAACACGTTAAAAAAAATCTTATGAGCAGAAATGATTTTATGCTGTCAGGCACCCCCAATATTTTATTTTGGGTATAATTTATTAATTCCTGGACTATTTGCGTAACGTTTTACATATTATTTGTCAGCAAGCCCTAAGGAACCCAAAAATACTAATTTAAAGGAGCTACGTGGCTGCGTTCAAAATATGCAATTTCTTCTACCTCCTGTTTCGAAGATGTGCTGTCTGGGTACTGTTATGTGTTCAAACGTAAACCCATCTAATGTTGTCTTTTCTAATAAGAGTTTGTTATGATTTATAAACCTAACTCTGGGAAAGGGTAGTGTATTTTATCACTGTCCGTCTGAAAAAGTTAGTGCTTGTAGACTTACACGCGTGATGGCAGCATTTGCGTATCGCGCGAAGCGTGTTTAGTGTTCGGCTTTTTGCCTCTCCCTTCTCTTTTTATCCTTTTGTCCATCTGTTCGTTCGTTTTGGTAACGTAATATAATTAATGTTAGGATTAATTTAGGTCATTACGCAGTACGTCTCAATGTTTTTCTTAGAAATGCAGCACACGTTTCATTGAAGAAGGCGGGTAATAATACAGTAAGCTTTTATATCAACGTGAAAGCGTTACAATTTGCAGACGAAGCAGAAAACAAGGGGGATTTCGAGTACATTCTTTGTGACAGCACTGTCATTTTACCATTGCTCTTCTCTTTATTAATTTTATTTGTTAGGCTTCATATTTACCTAATAATTTATATATGTGTATATAGAATAAAGGACTGACATATAATGTCTGTTTTAAGAGGGGAGGTGTCATGAAATATTCTAATCCACATATATAAATTATTAGGTAAATATGAAGCCTAACAAATAAAATTAATAAAGAGAAGAGCAATGGTAAAATAACAGTGCTGTCACAAAGAATGTACTCGAAATCCCCCTTGTTTTCTGCTTCGTCTGCAAATTGTAACGCTTTCACGTTGATATAAAAGCTTACTGTATTATTACCCGCCTTCTTCAATGAAACGTGTGCTGCATTTCTAAGAAAAACATTGAGAGACTGCGTAATGACCTAAATTAATCCTAACATTAATTATATTACGTTACCAAAACGAACGAACAGATGGACAAAAGGATAGCGAGAGGGGAGGGCTGAAAATCAGGAACGCATGCGACGCGCGATATACAAATGCTGGCATCACGCGTGTAAGTCTACAAGCACTAACTTTTTCAGACGGACAGTGATAAAATACACTACCCTTTCCCAGAGTTAGGTTTATAAATCATAACAGACTCTTATTAGAAAAGATAACAATAGATGGGTTTACGTTTGAACACATAACAGTACCCAGACAGCATATCTTCGAAACAGGAGGTAGAAAATACATATTTTGAACGCAGCCACGTAGCTCTTTTAAAGTGGGAAAATTGGGTTCCTTAGGGCTTGCTGACAAATAATATGTAAAACGTTACGCAAATAGTCCAGGAATTAATAAATTATACCCAAAATAAAATATTGGGGGTGCCTGACAGCATAAAATCATTTCTGCTCATAAAATTTTTTATAACGTGTTTGAAAAAAACCTTACGTTACATAAATAGCCTACCATGTAAACTCCAAATTGATTGGAGCGCAACAAATGAAAGCCTAACCACGATTGGTCGGGCTATAAATACTATCTTGGTTGTTAAGGGAGACGGGAAAAGATAACATTTTTTCAAACACTTGTCGAAACGTGGCTCATTGGCCAGTCTCGCTGATATACACACTTGGGAGCGTTAGTTCGAGACCACTTGTTTAAAATAGCTTGATAAAGCATCAGTGCGTTGAAGCCAGCATATATTTGGCTCAATAAAAGCCTGGAACATAGGCAGATGGAAGTTTGTGCCAGTTTGTGCCAGAATTCATTGCTAATCAACGTATCTGTGTTATTCGTATGAATTGTGGTAAGCTTGAACCATTTAATATCTTTTAATGAAAATTGAATGTGAATTGTTGATTTATGCCTGTATATATATGTGTAGTTCAGTGGCAAACGTGAGGTAAAGCCTAAAATGCTCCAGCCTGAACAGAGGGTGTCGGAGAGAAGTAAAACGGCATGGAATGGCCAAATAGTACACTGACACCTGGATGATTGATTAGACAGAAATAATGCTGGAAGTGCAGAGGCGTAGTGACCATTAAGGATGGTAATGCTGGTATAAAGTATTTCAGATGAAGCTGACTGTTGGCCTAACGCTCTGAACGCAATGTTTGTGCTGTATTGTGATCAGTGTAAAAGAGAATATAAATTAGTTATGAAGTAGAAGGTACATCCTTCTTGATTTCAGGGACAGTGGTCTTGATGGTACTGAGCAGCATCTGGTCAGAGATTTGCTGAATCCAGTGTCGGACAGCATACTCCTTGGTCTTTTAGCTATCAGTGAGGTGTCTCCTGAGCCCAGAAGAGAATTCGAGCAGAGGAGTCCTCTCCTGCCGCCATCACTCAAGATAAGCAGAGTTGGCCAGCTGAGCTCAACATTATGTCCCCTCATCTTGAAATAACTTTATAAAAATACTATTCAGAGGGGAATTTACTTATCTTAAAATCAGGAACTGTGAACATCGCCAATACTAGTCCCTAAAGACAAACTATTGAAGTCATGATGACAAATACCAACAGAGCTTGAACAAAACAAAACCAGTATTACCTCATTTTACTACTACACAACTGACACACATAGAACATTTGTAATAATATATGTCACTACAATATTCATATTAAATACATTCTGTACATAACTTGTAATTTAAATTGATTGTGATTCCTGGTTCCCTTGTAGTTGAATCAGGACACATATTCATTCATGCCAGTAATGAATACATATTGTTATTTGAAAGTTTATTAGTGACTCTTTTAAGATATCTTTGTAGAGTGTTATATGTATGTGAGTGTCACCGTGTTGTCAAGAGTAGTGGATTAAATTAAATTGTTTATCTGTCTGTTGTTGTGACTTACACTTCACCATACTCATACCCTAGACACATAACGTAGCATCACACTATTCCAGAATAATTCTGACTGAGATATATAGATATGTGGTAGCAAGTAAGGTTATCTATAATACACTACTCTTAATAGATATAGATACCTTCACAGCTGATCTCAGTCAGTACACTAAGTTCCCTATAAGTATTTATAACATCCCACTTCACCACACTATGAATCAAGACCACATCTTCAGACAAGACAACTCGAACTTATAATATTAGAAACCACAAAGTCCTCAGAACCTACATATAGAGTGATATTGGGGTTATAACTAATATTAATACCCTAACTACCTGTAAGTCGGCCTCAAACCTGTGGGCCGATATTTTTCGGAAGTTTTCCTGTGCCAGACATCTGTTAATTATAACCCGATATGGATTAAGTTGTGGCATACATTTTATCATTTTATATTTTACAATGGACATGTTTAACTTGCTGGTGGTTGTACAGGTCATACGAGGCTGGCAACCTCAGCATGTGAAGATGATATAATCATGAAACACTACAGCAAGCGCTGGAGACTGCTTCATGCCGGTTGTCTCACAGGGAACAAAAGCAAAGGTAGCCCCAAGCTCCAAGTGGAGCAGGGAGTGGATGATGATGACCTCATGGTGTACATATTTATTATATTCAATCAATCAATCAATACCCATTAGCTCCCCAGGGAGCATGGGCCTTCAACAAACACATGCCAAGTCCACCCGTGTGTTACAGGGGCCCGAAATGGAAGAAAAGAATAATAACATTGTACTCTACCACGCATGACATAAAAAGCGACTAAGGAGGGTTCGGCATGGGGCTGGTTACAACATCCCGTAAAAAATAAACTGTTAACCAGAAAAACTTCAACAAACACTATTTATTATATTAACATTTTAATAAGTTTATTGTATATTTAAACATGTTTAATCAGGCAAAAGTCGTTTTCCGCTAACCAGCCACATTTTCCCCCATCAGATTAAATAAAGTAGCAATGATTTTTCATCTTATCCACTGGGTTTATCATTGATGCTCAGAGAGAGTTAAACTACTGAGAAAAAAAGAAAGGGTCGGTGGAACGGACAGCAGGGAAGGCACTTGACTAGTATCAGGAAACCAATACTTAGCAGAGACATGTGTTTTCTACTAAAGTGTGTGGAATAAGTTGGTGATACCAGTTTGTGGTGTAAGTTGGAGATACTAGTGTGTGGTACCAGCTTGGTACGAGTCTGTAGATCAAGAGCTTGTAGTCTACGCTAGATGGCTGCCTCTGACGGGTTATGAAGACCCTTGCATTGACGTTAGGAGCGGTTATCTCTGCAACAACGCCTGGGACGTGCCATCACCGCAGAAATCGACGATTATGTAGCAGTCAGCAAACTATTTCAACGTCTGGCCAGTTAAGTAATTTTAATCTGGCCAAAGCAAAATAACTCACCACCAAACAACCACCATCTTATCCATTTTCAGTGAAGAAAAACTCAATAGTTAAATTCACTATCATCTCATATTTAGTTACTCATGTTAAACTCTAATTAGTTATTACATTTGTAATATGTATCTACAAATTCAAAGTTGATTTAATTATTACAGAGAGAAGTGTACACGTATAAATCAGTTATCTTAAATATAAATTCCCACAGAGCTACTTAAGTAGTATTTTACTGAATAATTCAGTTGAGGGCTCAAAAAAGAGCTAATATATCTTTATCTTCATAGAAGGGGAAGATAGATGCAAAGTTCACGACAGCTTTGATAAATTCAGCTGTTGTGCTTTATTTCTGAAAAATTATATGAAGACTCCCTGAGACAGAAACACAATCCTTCATTCAATTTACAGCTCTGTCAAGAGTAATCTTGAGCGAAGGTAGATACCTTTAAAGACCCTCATTGTATACTCTAAATTTTGGCCATTGTCTTACCATCACTGCAGAGCAAGGGAGGCAATCCCGTGACATAGGCGACTAATGATTATTGGGCGTGACACTAGCAACCTTATCATGTACAACAAATTGCCATATGAATCACCGCTGCAAGAACATGTGACTGCTTATTACAGGCTTCCTGCAATTGTAACTCTATGTAATAGTTTTTTTTTTTTTTTTTCTATAACCAGCGGCACTCGAGCTTTCCAGCTCTTTCGGCCCAATGACATGTCATTGCGAGGCTGGGGGGTCAGTGGACTTTCCTTCCAACCCAGTCAGGAGCCTCGCTCCTTCCCATCCACACGGGATTTATGTGCAGGAGCCGTTCAGGTTATTCAGTCACATTTCCGGTCGTAAACATTTCTTCAAACGCCGACGGCCGGGTTTGAACCATGAACACCTGGTCGCCAGTACAACGTCGTAGCCATTACACCAGCGCGGCTCCCAAATAATGTAATAGTAGCTGTATGCAATGGAAATTCTATGCAATGGTAGCTCAATGCAACGGTAGCCCAATGCAATGATAGGAGCGCAAAGGAAAATGATGAAGGTGATGAGAAAGCAGAGAAATAAGCATCCGATGCCTTTGAATAGTGAAGAATAATGGATAAATTCTTTGAAAAGTGAAGTGTAGTGAATTTCTAAATACAATATCTAAATTAATATATAACAATATAGGGCATAAAGGAAAAGATAAGAAAGTACAAAAGAATTTTCTGCTAGAACGGTTGTTGTCGCCTACGCCTTCAGATTATTATTTGCTAACGAATAGCCGAACAAAACGGTACCCTATTTTTCAAATTCGTCCTTGACATAAACACCCACTTTTTCCTAGTTCTAAGAAAATATTTGCCTAAAATGCATTGTGGAACGAGGAGGGGGAAAGGATAGATGAAATGCTAATTCGTTTCGCATTGATTTTAAACTAAAAGCATACACTAGCACAGGGGCAAGCCTTGCCTTGGGGGTTTCCCCAAATACAATGAAAAAGTTAGAATTGTGGACACTACGTCATGGAAACACGTTTAGCTCTTATTGTGAATGACCTAAGCTCTCGTATTTAGCTTGAAAGTACATGAGAAAAGAATTGAACAGGAGGTAGTTTTAAATAAACAACTAACATGGAAAAAATTATAGAATTTTGAACAAAACCACATAGCCCCTTAAAAATTGTATATTCGTGTACCTGAAGACTTGCTGACCAAGAATATGTTATTAGTTATATAAATAGTCCCTTAACTAATCAAATAATGATAAAACAATACATAGAGATCAGAGATACTGTCAGGTCAAGTCATATCTGCTTAGATTGGATCGCATATTTTTGGGGGAAAAAGTAGGTGACAGATAGGCTAACATAGTACAGTGAATCTGATTGGGGGGCATTTGAAGTGAGACTAAATACACTGACAAACAACATTTTTCTTTCTTATATAAGAATAAGTGTTCTTAGGTCAGTTTCTTGCGCTGATTTCAAATCTGAAATCCGTTTATCTCTATCACGTCGGGTTCTTAAGATATTTGTGAATAAATATATTTTTGGGAAACCGTTATTTGCTCCGTTTCATTTTTACTATATAGCTTATTAAAAATTAATAAAAAGCAACATAATTCTACTTTTTATACTGCTAAAAGATGCATGACATATGTTACGCGATTTTTCAAATAGTTACTGTATTTTGAAATAATTCTGAGCAAAATATGGCTTCTAGAAGTTGTAGAAATTCGGCTGATCTGTTCTGTTACGTGTGCGGATATTTTACCGATCGTGTTGACCAGAAAAACTTTACACCATTACTAAAGAAAGCATATGAACTTTATTTCGATTCGAAAGTTGATGATGCAAATAAATCTTGGAAGCCAAATGCAGTTTGTTCGATACATTGGCAGGTTGGTTACGAAAATCGCCGAAGCATAAATCGATGCCTTTTGGAGTGCCAGTAATATGGCGTGAACATACAAATCACACTACTGATTGTTACTTCTGCTTGACAAATATCCATGGTTTCACTTTTAAAACTAGAAAGTCTGTGGTTTATCCAAATATTGAATCGGTTTCGAAACCAGTGCCTCATGATCCAATCACGTGTCCGATCCAAGTACCACCAGAACAATATCCGTTGGACGTAAATGAACCATCAGAAAGTGATAGTTTACCTGCTTTAGAAACTAATTCTGACTCAGATTACATACCGGTGAATGATGGTGTTTACTTAATTAACCATTCAGAACTTTCAGATCTAATACGTGATCTCGCTCTTACCAAAGGACAAGCGGAATTACTCGGTTCGCGACTCAAAGAATGAAATCTTTTAGCGCCCAATACTCCGATATCTAAATTTCGTCATAGACACAGAGAACTTGTTCAATACTTTGAGATGGGTTATGACATTTGCTATTGCAAAGATGTAAACGGTCATGAGCACATAGTCAACGAATGGCGATTTTTCATCGATTCTTCCAAGACTAGTCTAAAAGCCGTGTTATTGCATAACAGAAATTTTTTTTCATCAATTCCAGTCGCCTACTCTGTTCATATGAAAGAAACTTATGACAATATGGCTATACGTTTGGAAAAAATAAAGTACAATGACTACCAATGGCGGATTTGTGGAGACCTAAAGGTCATTGCAATTCTCACGGGCATGCAGACTGGGTATACTAAATTTTGTTGCTTCCGATGTGAATGGGACATCCGCAACAGACAGGAACATTATGCAAGAAAGGTGTGGCCTATCCGGGATCGTATGCAGCTCGGGCATAAAAATGTAATACGCGAGCCATTAGTTAACAAAGACAGCTTCATTTTACCACTGTTACATATAAAGTTGGGGCTCATGAAGAATTTTGTAAAAGCGTTAGATAAAACGAGCAAAGCTTTCACTTATCTTCGAGAAAAGTTTCCGCAAGTTAGCGATGCAAAGATAAAGGAAGGTATCTTTGTAGGACCTCAGATTAGGAAAGTTATTGCAGACAAACAATTCGAGAACTTGTTACATGGTAGTGAACTTCGCGCATGGATGGCATTCAAATCGATCGTCGATAACTTTCTGGAAAATCACAAATCTGTCGACTATGTTGCATATTGTTAAGCAGTGCATAGATGCATACAGAATTATGGGCTGTATGATGTCCCTCAAAATCCATTTGCTCGATTCGCATCTTGACTTTTTCCCCGACAACCTTGGCGAATTCAGCGATGAACATGGAGAACGATTCCATCAAGATATCGCCGTAATGGAGTCACGTTATCAAGGATGGTGGAGTGTGACCATGCTTGCCGATTATTGTTGGATGCTTCATCGCGATGTACCACATGCCATTCACCGACGAAAGTCGACTGCAAAGAAATTCAAGCCTACATAACTGTTATACTTCTTGTACGAATGATGTTGTAATACTGTATGCGTTGTTAAAAAACTTCAATTGCGTATTTCTAGAGATCCCGACCTGATAGAGAAAAACGGTTTGCAGATTTAAAAACAGCGCATTAAAATTGACCAGAAAAACATAGAAATGTTAGAGAAAGAAAAAAAAAGTTTTTTTTTGTTAGTCAGTGATATTATTGGCTGACCTTTAAATAAACATAAATAGCCTAAGTAACGTAGGAAAAGTTTGAATGATAATTTTTGAAAGACTGTTTACCCTTGTAAAATTAATAGCGATTGGCTAACTGAATCGATATTGTCAGAATATGCGTTAAGGGGACGCCATTTTCTAAGAAAATTTTCAACAGTGATAGATGAGAGCAGGCTGTGATTTAAAATACAAGTTATGAGCAGCCTGGGCAATATAACAGATCGAAACTGTGTCAGTCATCGTCTCTGTGTGTATTTCATTGAACATTGTGGTAAGCTTGACATTTATTAACCTGTATTTTATATAAAAATTGAATGTGAAATAATAAAATATGTCTGGACATGAGTGGGTCTATAGCGAACATGAGGCAAAGCCTAAAGATTGATCCACCATGTGATAGACTGTCAGAGAGGTGTAAAATACAAGAATAGGTATGATTGTCATAAAGGAGCATAACACCTATCCTATTATATGGAAGAGATTACAGCTGGAATTGCAGTGGCGTTGTAACTATTAGGGAAAGGAATACTGGTGTACATTGTCACATCAAAAGAAAATGGTGGCATAGGTTTGTATAAGGATATGATCCTTTTGTTTGTTTGTAATGTACATGTCCTTAACTGTGGACTATTAGTGTATGCTAGATATTACGAAGGATGCATACCTTCACATTTCAGAGGTCCTGGGTACTGACGTTAATGTGGTACCAAACGCTTGAGAATTGATTGATTCAAGACTCTGCCTGTTTACTGAGAGCCCATGCTAGTGGCCATTGCCTATCAAACAGGGAACAGATTGTCAGGCGAGCAGAGGAAAGGTTCTATATTCTACTACAAAGATAAGTTCTCGTTCGGCACCTGAAAGCTCAACTACAGAACTTTAAAAGAACGATCTTATGACAGTGAATAAAACTGGGGACAAATATTTAATAGTTCCACAAGTGACAAAATAGAAACAAACATTTCCAAAAGGACATGATTAAAACAACAAACTAGTAGTACCACCAGTATTACCTTAAAATAGGAGAACTCTACAAACGCATATTAGAAAAATATTATATATATGGACAAACGATCTATTGTGCTATTTGACTGATGTAATTGATTATTTGATTTCACTTTTAACTTGTCAGTCCTGATTACAAATAAATTTGAATCAGGATAATAAAACTGTAAAAATCTTATTTACACAAAATTCAACCACAGTCTTAAATAAGATAGCCTTTTAGAGTGTCGTTTGTATGTTATTGTGGTAGTACTGTGTGCTGTTGTGAATAATAAACTATCTGTTTGTATGTTTGTTGATTATTGTACATTACACTCTACATCCATAACCCTAGACACAACCCGAAGTCAATTAACATACTAATATAAATACATTTTGACTGAGATATAAAGGTGGTAGTGGAAAGGTACCCTGAAAAGTTCACAATACTATTGAGTAAATTCAGGGACCTTCATAGCTAATCTCATTTATTATAATAATAATACATAACAACAATTCATAACATCAAAATCCACCACATATATTGGGGTCTCGCTCCTGGGGATTGAATTTCTCATAACACCAGCTATATTGGGCAGTTCACTTCTGGGATTTTAAATTCTTAAAATATTATCAATTATATTAGGAATCTCAGAGAGTACAAAACTAAAAGCATTCCTTTTGGAGAAATTGAATAGTAGTTGAGCTGTCAGTGCCTGTGGTTGTTCTTGGTTATCATTAGAAATTATTAGCCATATTTAGAGATTTGTATAGTTAGAAATTTTAAAAGGTTACATAGTACAAATGGCTGATCTAGCAAAGTTTCGATCTGCTGCTGTGCAGACTGCGAAAGAAATGAACATGGAGGGTCAAGCTTTGATCCAATATGTAACTTCAGAATGCGACAAGTATATTGAAAGGGAGGATAGGAAGATAGCTGAAGAGAAGAGGTTACAAATTGAGGCTGACAAAGAAATTAAGAGGTTGCAGATTGAAGCTGAAAAGGAGGCTAGGGCATTGGAGGCAGAAGAAAAACGACTGCAAAGGGAGGCAGAAAAAGAAGAAAAGAGATTGACTGCCGAGAGGGAAGCAGAAGAAAAAAGATTACAGAGGGAGCATGAGATACGACTAAGGGAGTTAGAATTTCAAGGCCATGCTCCTGAAAATGGTGCCAGCCCCTTTACCTCAGATGCCACTGCTAGTCAGGGAGCCTCAACCTCAGCTATGGGTTTTCATTTAGACCATTTTGTTGAGAAAGAAGATGACATTGAAGGGTATTTAAGTAGATTTGAACTTTTAGCTACTACATATGGGTTAGAGAGAGAGAGAGAGAGGTGGAGCCTCAAGTTACCACAAGGGCTTAGAGGAACGGCTTATGAAGTTTTTGCCAAGATGAGCAGAGATGACCAGGACAATTATGACATGCTAAAGCAGGCTTTTTTATTAAGATACGAAAAGAACGGAGAATTTTATAGAAAAAATTTAGGAATGCCAAACTACTGTCGGGTGAGACTTATCACCAGTTCTCTGCACGGTTAGAGACCTACTTGGAGAAATGGACTGCTCTGGGGAAAACCCAAGATCTTAATGAGATGATCCTTATTGAGCAGCTAAGAGAGTCCATGGCTCCAGACCTGAGAAAGTTTCTCATGGAACAAGGTGCAGAGAGGCTGGGTGAGTTACTCAATGTCGCTGAGAGGTATCAGGCAGCCCAGGCAGAGGTAGTTGGTAATAAAAAGAAACAGGTAGACAATTTTAAGGCACCTCAAAACTTTAATAAGTTTGACCATAGAGACCAGAACAAAGGTAAGTCATATTTTGATAGGCCACGCAATGACTATAAACATAAAACCTCACAATTCATCATCATCTTCTCAGCCCGTAACCCGTCATGGGTCGTAGGGATGCCATGGTGGAAGCATCAGCAGACAGGGTCCTCCACTGCTCTCTATCCTCAGCAATGCGTACAAGTGTGGAAAAACCGTGTCCTGCCCATTCTTTGATGTTATCAGCCCAGGATTTTCTCTGCCTTCCTCTTCTCCGTTTACCTTCGACTGTTCCCTGAAGGATCGTTTTCGAAAGGGAGTCATGACGAGTTACATGCCCAAACCAGGCAAGCTTTCGACGTTTAACTATTGACAAAAGTGGTTCTTGGTGGCCTGCATCGGTGTTTATCTTCTCTCTAACATAGACATTTGTTTTGTGCTCTTTATAGCAAATGCGCAAAATTCTTCTATAACATTTATGCTCGAAAGCCTGAATCCTTCGCTCCGTATCTGCAGTGAGTGTCCAGCCCTCACACCCATACAAGAGAATAGATAATACAAGTGATTTGTATAATTTGATCTTCACAGGAAAACTGATGTTACTTTTCCGGATCACATTCAACCTTGTCATGGCAGATGAGGCCATCTCAAGTCTTGTCTTGATTTCTTTAATTGATCTTCCATCACTACATATAGTGGACCAATGAAAGGAAAAATGATGAAAGAAAACCTTTTCATCAAAGTAAATTATATTGTAGCCGGTGTCGGATGGACAAACATAACACTGAAAATTGTAGAAAGAAAACTCCTACTTTCGCTGCAATGAAAATGGGGAGAAAGGGAGTAAACGTCAACCCTACTGAACAACAGGAACCTTACCATCCCCCAGTGTGTGAAGATGTAACATGCAATGGTGTCACCATAAGGTGTTTGTATGATACTGGATTAGATTATGATTCAGTTGTGAGTTCTCACCTGGTGCAGGCAGATCAATACACCACAGAAACAGTGGAGATTCAAACTGCAACCAAGGACGTAGCGACCAAGACACTTCCCGTCGCCAGGATAAATGTGAAAACGCGATATGTGGAAGGAATCATAAAAGCAGCAGTGATAAATGAACCAATCTACCCTCTGATATTGGGGTGTAGATATGTCTTCTTGGGGAATCCCAAGAGACCTGTGACCCTGGCAACAGTGCAGACCAGATCACAGTCTAAAAAGGAGGAAGATAATCCGATAAATACCCATTTAGATGAGATGAGGAAGGCACAGGCGGAGGATAAGACCCTCAAGCCTTGTTTTAAGAAATTGCCCAAATGTCATACACCTCCAGGCAAGGGAGATTTCTATATGAAGAACAAACTGATTTACAGGAAGGCTGGAAATGGATCCAATGGTCACGGACAGCTGGTCCTTCCAAATTCATATAGGACTAAAGTGTTGGAACTAGGGCATGCGATTCCCTTCAGTGGTCATATGGGGATCAGCGCAACAGGACAGCGTATAGCTTGTCGCTAGTTCTGGCCAGGAATAACTGAAGACATAAAGAGATATGTAAAATCCTGTCCAGAGTGCCAACGGGTAGCTCAAAAGCATTGGACTGCTCCAGTAACTCTAGGGGAAATGCCCATAGTGGGAACCCCCTTTGAAAGAGTTGCCGTGAACATTGTGGGACCTCTCACTCGGACCAAGAGGAGGAACAGTTATATTCTGACATTGGTGGACACTTGTTCTATGTGGGGAGAGGCGGTAGCCCTGTCATCAATTGATTTGAAGCATGTGGCAGAGGCATTACTCACAATCTTCACCAGGTTAGGTTTTCCCAACCAAATCTTGACTGATAATGGCTCTCAGTTCAAGGGGAAACTAACAGAAGAAGTATTCAGGATCTTTCAAGCCAAACACTTTCATTGTAGCCCGTATCATCCTCAAGGAAATGGCCAAGTGGAAAAATTTAACGGGACACTCATGTCGATCCTGAGGAAGTTGGCACATGAAAAACCAGATACATGGGATCAGTACCTTCCCGCCGCCTTGTTTGCCTATCGGGAGGTACCCCATAGTTCAACCGGTATGGCCCCGGCAACATTGTTATTTGGAAGGCCAATAAAAAGTCCCTTGGAAGCCTTGTTAAGGACATGGACCGATGAAAAGGCAGAAGAAAATATCACTTCATCATATCAATATGTGAACGAGCTGACCACTCGTCTTAAAACTGGCTGGAAACTTGCCAATGAAAATTTGAGACAAGCCAGGAAAAAGCATGCTGCCTATTACAATAAGAAAGCGAAGGATCGAGAATTAGCTGTGGGAGAGAAGGTGTTCCTTCTACTGCCCGGCAGCCAGAATAAATTGCAAATTGGATGGCAAGGTCCATATACAGTTCTAGAGAAGGTGTCTAGAACAAATTATAAGATAGATAAGAAAGGGAAAGAGAAAACCTATCATATGAATCTCCTGAAGAAATATCTAGACAGAGAAAACCAGGAAGAGACACACCTATTGACCTTGTCTGTTGCAATGCAGATGAAAAAAGGAACCACTCACTTCTCATGAATATCCTTTACATCCCTGTGAGACCGCTGCACAGGTCAAAATCAGCACACACTTAACGGAAATTCAGAGGGAGAGGGTTCAACAGGTTCTGAATAATCATACAGATGTGTTAACGGACCGTCCGGGGCATACAAATTTATTGGAGTATGATATGAAACTCATAGACCCAACACCAATCTGTATGAAAGCCTATTTGATTCCGTTCGCTAAGGAAAAAGCTTTAAGGGAGGAGATAGATTATCTGTTGAGAGAAGAGATTATCTCGCACAGTGAATCTCCCTACAGTTCAAGTGTGGTTCTGTTAAGAAAACCCTCTGGAGAACACAGGCTGTGTATAGATTACGGGAAACTGAATGCTGTAACAGAAGGTCAGGTGGATCCATTACCTGATACAAATCAGCTGTTTGCCAGGCTGAATAGAGCTAAATATTTCTCTAAAGTGGATCTGAGCAAAGGCTACTATCAGATAGTGGATCTGAGCAAAGGCTACTATCAGATTCCAGTAAAGCCGGAAGTCAAACCTTATTTAGCCTTTAGCACCTCGGAAGGACATTATGAATTTAATATGTTGCCATTCGGGCTGAAAAATGCACCGAGTGTGTTTTCGAGGATGATGAGAAAGTTACTGGATACCCTGAAGAATCCATGCATCACCAACTTCACGGATGATATTCTCATAGCAACAGAAACATTTGAGGAACACATTAACTCTCTGAATATGTTGTTTGATCGATTGAGAGAGACCAATTTGACAGCTAAACCAACGAAATGCTGTGTTGGATGTAAAGAGCTGGAATTCTTGGGCCACACAGTACATCAGGGAAACATGACCCCTGACCCCAAGAACCTGGAGAAGTTAAAAAAAAAGCACCAAGACCACAAACAAAAAAGGATGTGCGATCTTTTGTCTCATTATGTGGTTTTTACCAAAAGTATATAAAAAAAACTTTAACTCCATATGTGCTCCATTGACTGATTTAACGCGCAAAGGAAATCCTGATAGAATTATTTGGACAGCGCAATGCGAATTAGCATACCAAGAATTGAAAGAAAAGCTCACAAGCAGGCCTATTTTGAAATTACCTGACTTGAATCAAGAATTCATTCTGAGAACGGATGCTAGTAATATCGGTTTGGGTGCAACTCTATTACAACAGTCAAGTTCACTTGATGGGGAATTAACCCCAGTAGCTTATGCTAGCCGTAAGTTGAACACAGCAGAACAAAAATATTCAACAAGTGAAAAAGAATGTCTGGCAGTTTTATGGGGTATAAAAAAGTTCCAGATGTATCTGTATGGAAAATCATTTAAGATCCAGACAGATCATAAACCACTCGTGTGTCTGTCACAAGCAAGGTATGAAAATGCTAGATTATTACGCTGGTCTTTGCTCTTACAGCCATTCCAGTTTACCATAAAGTACATTCCCGGAAAAACTAATGTGGGAGCTGATTTTTTAAGCAGACATCCGTACGACGAAAATCAGAGTAGTCATCAGGCATAGATAGTAAATTCATCTATGTGTATTTAGAAATAGGAACTGACATATGATCGTCTGTTCTAAAGGGGGGACGTGTGTAGTGAATTTCTAAATACAATATCTAAATTAATATATAACAATATAGGACATAAAGGAACAGATAAGAAAGTACAAAAGAATTTTCTGCTAGAACGGTTGTTGTCGCCTACGCCTTCAGATTATTATTTGCTAACGAATAGCCGAACAAAACGGTACCCTATTTTTCAAATTCGTCCTTGACATAAACACCCACTTTTTCCTAGTTCTAAGAAAATATTTGCCTAAAATGCATTGTGGAACGAGGAGGGGGAAAGGATAGATGAAATGCTAATTCGTTTCGCATTGATTTTAAACTAAAAGCCAACACTAGCACAGGGGCAAGCCTTGACTTAGGGGTTTCCCAAAATACAATGAAAAAGTTAGAATTGTGGACACTACGTCATGGAAACACGTTTAGCTCTTATTGTGAATGACCTAAGCTCTCGTATTTAGCTTGAAAGTACATGAGAAAAGAATTGAACAGGAGGTAGTTTTAAATAAACAACTAACATGGAAAAAATTATAGAATTTTGAACAAAACCACATAGCCCCTTAAAAATTGTATATTCGTGTACCTGAAGACTTGCTGACCAAGAATATGTTATTAGTTATATAAATAGTCCCTTAACTAATCAAATAATGATAAAACAATACATAGAGATCAGAGATACTGTCAGGTCAAGTCATATCTGCTTAGATTGGATCGCATATTTTTTGGGAAAAAAGTAGGTGACAGATAGGCTAACATAGTACAGTGAATCTGATTGGGGGGCATTTGAAGTGAGACTAAATATTATTGGCTGACCTTTGAATAAACATAAATAGCCTAAGTAACGTAGGAAAAGTTTGAATGATAATTTTTGAAAGACTGTTTACCCTTGTAAAATTAATAGCGATTGGCTAACTGAATCGATATTGTCAGAATAGGCGTTAAGGGGACGCCATTTTCTAAGAAAATTTTCAACAGTGATAGATGAGAGCAGGCTGTGATTTAAAATACAAGTTATAAGCAGCCTGGGCAATATAGCAGATCGAAACTGTGTCAGTCATCGTCTCTGTGTGTATTTCATTGAACATTGTGGTAAGCTTGACATTTATTAACCTGTATTTTATATAAAAATTGAATGTGAAATAATAAAATATGTCTGGACATGAGTGAGTCTATAGCGAACATGAGGCAAAGCCTAAAGATTGATCCACCATGTGATAGACTGTCAGAGAGGTGTAAAATACAAGAATAGGTATGATTGTCATAAAGGAGCATAACACCTATCCTATTATATGGAAGAGATTACAGCTGGAATTGCAGTGGCGTTGTAACTATTAGGGAAAGGAATACTGGTGTACATTATCACATCAAAAGAAAAAGGTGGCATAGGTTTGTATAAGGATATGATCCTTTTGTTTGTTTGTAATGTACATGTCCTTAACTGTGGACTATTAGTGTATGCTAGATATTACGAAGGATGCATACCTTCACATTTCAGAGGTCCTGGGTACTGACGTTAATGTGGTACCAAACGCTTGAGAATTGATTGATTCAAGACTCTGCCTGTTTACTGGGAGCCCATGCTAGTGGCCATTGCATATCAAACAGGGAACAGATCGTCAGGCGAGCAGAGGAAAGGTTCTATATTCTACTGCAAAGATAAGTTCTCGTTCGGCACCTGAAAGCTCAACTACAGAACTTTAAAAGAACGATCTTATGACAGTGAATAAAACTGGGGACAAATATTTAATAGTCCCACAAGTGACAAAATAGAAACAAACATTTCCAAAAGGACATGATTAAAACAACAAACTAGTAGTACCACCAGTATTACCTTAAAATAGGAGAACTCTACAAACGCATATTAGAAAAATATTATATATATGGACAAACGATCTATTGTGCTATTTGACTGATGTAATTGATTATTTGATTTCACTTTTAAATTGTCAGTCCTGATTACAAATAAATTTGAATCAGGATAATAAAACTGTAAAAATCTTATTTACACAAAATTCAACCACAGTCTTAAATAAGTTAGCCTTTTAGAGTGTCGTTTGTATGTTATTGTGGTAGTACTGTGTGCTGTTGTGAATAATAAACTATCTGTTTGTATGTTTGTTGATTATTGTACATTACACTCTACATCCATAACCCTAGACACAACCCGAAGTCAATTAACATACTAATATAAATACATTTTGACTGAGATATAAAGGTGGTAGTAGAAAGGTACCCTGAAAAGTTCACAATACTATTGAGTAAATTCAGGGACCTTCATAGCTAATCTCGTTTATTATAATAATAATACATAACAACAATTCATAACATCAAAATCCACCACATGGAGAATAACGGATAACTTCTTTGAAAAGTGAAGAATAACGGATAACTACTTTGAATAGTGAAGAATAATGAATAACTACTTTGAAAAGTGAAGAATAATGGATAACTACTTTAAAAGTGAAGAACGATGGATAGCTACTTTTAAAAGTAAAGATTAATAGATAACTACTTTGAAAAGTGAAGAATAATGGATAATTACTTTGAAAAGTGAAGAATAATGGATAACTACTTTGAAAAGTGAAGAATAATGGATAACTACTTTGAAAAGTGAAGAATAATGGATAACTACTTTGAAAAGTAAAAAAAAAAAAAATGAAATGTAGGTAGATGGCGAGCACTCGTAAGATGGAAAGAAGGAGAACATTAAATAACAGAGAAGTGATAGACCTGATACGCTCACGGAGGAATCGAACGAGGAAGCATGCGAGCGGCGCAATCGCCGCGCTAAGGAGTGAATCGTGGTGAAAAGGCACCCAGTCAACTTATGGCTCCCACAGAGTGCCTTGTTGGTAGTGGTCAGTCACGCGACACTACACGCAGCTTTGGGATATACGACCCGGTAACGACCCAGACTATTTATAGACCCATTCACACTCTTAACATTTAAATTCACACAGCACATATAAAGCGAAATCAATCAATCTGCAATGAGCTCTGGCCTTCAACAAAACACATGCCATGTCACGTGCCTTCAACTCACGTTCTTTCCGCATGTTCCTCATCATTTTCACTTCCGTCTCCAGTGCTCTTCTCCATGTGTTTTCAGATCTACCTCTTCCTCTCTTACCCTGGGGTTTCCCAGAGATTTATGGCAAAAATAACACAATGATTTTAACAATCATCAAAATTGCCTTCATTTTCCTCTGCGCTCCTAACAGAGCATACAGCCACGACGGCAGCGAGTCTCCCTTACAGGAAGCCGGCACACTGCATTCATATTCTTCCACAGCAGTGAATTCTGTAGCAACTCGTACTGCATGTTGAGGTTGCCAGCCTCATACACAACCTCATATTGGTCGCCTTTTACGACATGCCTGAGGTTGCAGTAGTGCTCTTCGGTCAATGTCTTTTCAGAGACCCCTCCCCCCAGAAACTAAGAGGGCCGACCTTAATGTTATGTCTCACAAAGAAGGTGAGAGGTGATACAGAGTCTATAAATTGTCTGAGATCACCGTATTCAGTGTATTATCGTTCCTTGGTTTCGCAGGTGTGTTATTTTTATAACAGCATCAGTCACTGCTCATCATCATCAGCTGCCATCTCCACAAGGAAGGTTGGCTGTAATGGATCTCCACCGTCTTCTGTCTCTTTGTCTTGGTGGTGCACTCTGATAGACTCTTTTCTGTCCATCTCTTGATGTTATCTTCCCACTTATAGCGCTGTCTTCCCCTTGCACGTTTGCCTTCAACTCTCCCTTCTATTATGGTCTTCTGCAAAGTGTTATGCCTTTTTATGTGGCCAAAATATTTTAGCTGCCTAACTTTGATCTCCCTCATTAGTTCTCTTTTCATACCTAGATTTTCTAGGACCTCCTTATTTGTTTTCTTCTCTTTCCATGAGATGTGCACCATTCTTATATATGTCCACATCTTAAGAGTCTCAATTCGTTCTTCCAATTGCTTATTCATTGTCCACGTGTCTACACCATACAGTAGTGCCGAATATATATAACATCTTATGATTCTCAGTTTAACTTTGTGAGTTAACTGTTTAGATGTCAGTATATGTTTCATGTTGTTGAATGTAGCTTTGGCCATTCCTATTCTCTTCTTGATTTCCGTTTCACATCTGCCATCTTCTGTTATTATATGACCAAGATACGAGTAGCTAGCGGGCTGTAATTCCCAGACGTCTCTAAGGCTATAGAGACATAATAACACTACTGCTGCCTCAAGCATGTCGTACAAGCTGACTAATATGAAGTTGGTCATGCCTTTGGCAAGCTCATAATGTCAAACAAATTGATACAAAAACCATCGCTAGAAGAGCACATGAATACTTTAGTGGTGCTTTCCGGCATAGGTGCCAGATGCAGTGGTTGCTTCATGCTCATTAGGGAGCCAAACGAAAAAAAGATAATTGTTGCGATCCATTTCAATTAATGATATATAAAGTTGGTGGCAGTGTAGTATACGATGTGTCTAGGATGATTAACGCCTCAACCATTTAATTTTGAACCACAACAGTAACTGATAACTTGCAGAAATTATGCATCTCACGCCCTGGCAACATTTCAATATTTATTCACAGTATACAGCTCCACAAATAAACGTTGGTGAATAATGATCATTGTGAACTGGCCAATGACACTGGGCCATTAGCAATATGAGATGTCGGCACTACCGCCGTCTGTAAAGTTAAATGTCCTCGACTCGATTTTTATGAACACCATCGCCAAATATTAATCTGAAGTAGTCAAAATACTTTCCTGTCATTCGCCACACATCTCTGGCATTCAATAAAATATGTAGACATCACATGAAACTGTAGGTAAATCAGCGTACTTCCATTACATGAGCAGGAGCTTACACACACACGTCCTTGACGGCTCAATGAACACAGTGAAAAGACACTATCCAAAAGTCAACTACTTCTGCTGTGCACGCGCTTCTACGTCATAATTTAACCTGACGTCATTTAACCAAAAGGCTCTATATTAGAGGACCGCACCGCTTTATATTAGCACCGTGATGTTCCAAAATCATGAACACCTTGCGGTGCGCAAAAAAGTGGGTGTAACAATGATGATGATGATAGTCAGTCATTGCTAGTTTGCTGAGTGAGAGCAACGAGAAGAGATAGTCCACAAAAGGACCACTAAGTCAAAGTTGATACATTTGGGGTTTTCACTGGTTTATTGTGTTTTTACTTCCCGTTTCTGCCATTAGTTTTATCTTCCTTTTTTGGTTTTACTAAGACTCTTCCGTCCGATTCTTTATGAAAAATAACAGTGCATGTTTGATTTGTTTTGTTTTTTTAAAAAATTCCCCACGGTAAAATAACAGACAAAAACAACTGAATTGGAACAAATAAGAAAATAACGATAAAGAATAATTCTTTGTCTCGCAGAGTCCCAGGATTTCTATCTTATAATTCCACATTTCTGCTGCCTGTCGTGAAACGAGTGTGTGTAAACCCACTTCTTAGTTTAATCATTAGGTCGGGATACAAATTTGCCCCAGCCAATCAACGCACAGTCGCTGAGCCAGAATAAATTACACGAAGTTACGCCAGGAAAAACTTAAGCCCTGTTTTTCCGGATGTCGATTGCGGCCATCTTGTCACCCAATATGGCGAAAAAAAAAAACAGAATAAAATTAGGCTGTACGGAGCATGGTACTAAATCGCATTTAGCCAATTAGCTTGCAACGCCGAGAACCAACCAAAAGCTTTCCTTAAGCAGTAGAAGTTACCTCATTTACCTATATATACGGGAGAGATTTTATTCAAAACACGCACCAACCAACACGAAGCCAGATAGACGACCGACTGAAGAAGAGGAGCTGTCAACCTTGATTTATTGCTTACCTGCGTCACTGCTAGTCGAGTCACTGGCCTGTTTAAATCTTAGAGGGTAAATATATATTTACTATAACTTGTAGGAAAATAGGCCTAAAGCAGATATATAATGTTTGTATTTGTTGTGTGTCATTTATATTACCTGCACCTGTATATATTTAATATAAATTGTTTCAATATGAACGTATCAGGTTACTGATTGTATCTTGGGAAGTTAGGCATATTGATTGTATTTCCTGATATGATTGATGAAGACGAAGACTAATAGGACTCATACTTCAATCTATTGTCTCCTATAACTTCAGTCTATTGTCCCATATAACTCCAACCTGATACACCAAACAGTCCTTGTTAGGACTCAATCTATTGTCCCATCTAACTCCAATCTATTGTCCCATATAACTCCAACCTGATACACCAAACAGTCCTCGTTTCATATACTCTTATCATTAGAACACAACAATATTGTTAGGATATATGTTACCATCCAGGATAGCACTTGTCAGAGAGGGCCTGGTATATTATAGGGGGAAGGACATTGTTGTATCACACCTATGTGTACATATTATTGGATGTATTCATGTATTGAATTTATATTATGGGATGTATTCATGTATTGAATGTATTCATGTATTAAATTTATATTATTGTATGTATTCATATATTGAATTTATATTATTGAATGTATCCATGTATTAGTTTATCAGAAAGAATGTTTTGCAAGTAGACACCTGTCTTGTCTCGCTATTGCTAACTCATACTGAGCCATGTTGCCATTCATCCTACATGCAGACACCTGAGACACACGCTCATTTCATAAACACTAGAAATAGGTGGGCTTGATGACAGAAATTAGCCCCTATTTTACTTGTTACAGGTTTTATTCGTGTCATCAAACCTGAGGTCGTATGTCCAGTCAATCCAGCTGCCTGGAACTTCACAGGAGCACAGAGATTGTACCTGGGATACATCTTTAGTCCCCCTCAGTCTTGGGTGGGCTAACGAAACGATCATCAGCGGGTGTTGTGTGCAAGAAATTACGGACAGAACGTTTGAGAGATGAGTACACATTAGTACCATTTCCGTCGGCAATTGTGAGCATTTAAGTCTATGAAGAAAACGTGAATTAACATAGTAAGAGACAAACAGCATAGCTGATAAAGTTTATATATTTAATTAACAGCACAGCTGATACAATTACTATATTTAATTAACAGCACAGCTGATACATTTACTATACTTAATTAACAGCACAGCTGATAAAAATTTGTTTCCTATAATTGGAAAACTTGTTGTAATATATATATCTATATAAATATAATATTTGTAAATCATTTGTAAACTTACAAATCCATTACATTCCATCTTCCAACATCCATCTTTCAGCACAAGAGTAGATAGTGTATATACTAAATAAATAATAGGGAAATTGTATTTGAACGACTTGTCAATTTTTTAATAATTGTTAAGTAAAATCTGTTTCCTTGTTTTTTTTAATATCACAGTTAGTTACACAGCGGGGGTGGCAATTTATGTCTGTCTCATCTCCACTAATGTTTCGAGATCAGATCATTCACAGCCGTAACTAATTTGTGATACCAGTAGTTCTCTCAGACACTGGGACTTCACCTTTTTCTGCAGAAATTTTATTTCTGTAATTGTCAGTACTATACTGATCCTAGAGCCAATAAAAACCTCACGCCACACTGCCACAAGTGCAGTTTTTAGAATCTTCAAATTCAGCGTCAAGGTGATTCTAATGTAAATCTCCGATACACGGAGAGCGACAAGAACGGTAACCAAGAATTTAGACGTTTATAAATGCGTGCTTGCGTAGAATAGAAGGATTTAATTGGTGTGACAAGATCACTAATGTGGAACTGATGACAAGAACCAGACATGTGCCAGTGGAACAATAGCTGAGAAGAAGACACTGGGGATTGACAAGACACAGTGAGGAAGCCTGTTGATAGCATTACAAGACAGTCTTTGTTCTGGAACCCCCACGGTTAGAGAGGTAGACGGAGATCAAGTAATACACGGAGAAGAGAACTGGAGACAAGACATGAAAAGGATGAGGTAACCAAGGAAAGATCTCGAGCGGATGGCACGGGATAGGAAGACTTGGCATACGTTTGTTGGAAGGTCTAAGCTCTTTGGCGAATTGAAGAATGATGAGTGATGAAAGAATCGTTCAATTTAAAACAGAAGAAAAAGAAAAAAGAAGGGAAATCTTAATAGAAAACGATCCGCGTTTTTCTACCAGGCAATTCACTTTCAAGCTAAATAGCTGGCCTATCTGCAGTACGGGTGTAACAATGATCCTTACCAATTATGGAAAAGCCGCCATAATACTAGATACTCCCGTTTTCCAGCGCACCGTATTTTCCCCTCCTAGCTCTGCAGGTAATTCCCCAGTTCCTGTTTAAAGGCATTTGGTCTTCCTTATCAGCAAGGGCTATGTGACATAATTTCCCGTGGACACTAAAACAAAACACTGCGAATAGATAACGGGAAATTAGTGCAGCACGCAACGCCCTCGTAAAGCCGGGAAGACTAAGAGGTCTCACTTCGATAAGTCAATGACCATGAGGTCCCGGGAATTTTACACTACTATATTAATTAGCGTCTTTTGTTGCTGGTCGGCATCCGTGTGTGCGTGAGTGTGCGTGTGAGAGAGAGTGTGAATGAGAGTGTGTGTGAGTATGAGTGTGTGTGACAGAGAGAGTGTGAATGTGAGAGTGTGTGTGAGTGCGCGTATGTGAGAGAGTGTGAGAGAGAGTGTGTGTGAGACAGTGTGAGTGTGTGTGACAGTGTGTGAGAGAGTGTGAGTGTGTGTGACAGAGAGTGTGTGAGTGTGAGTTTGTGTGTGTGTGTGTGAGAGAGAGTATATGTATTTAAATATTTGTTTGGTTTGGTTTTAAGGAATTTCTTCATTGCACACGGACATCTCCATCAGTGCTCCGATCTCCTCCCTTAAACCACACAAGAAGGATCTCAGCACAGTGCACGAACTCTGTAGCATCGGCGAGAATGACAATGTATGCATATAGGAATCAAACATTCTATAAATATTTCTGTGGTGGGTAGTTTTCTAATTTTTAAATTTGCCAGGGCAGCGGCCGTATGACCAACTCTTTACGATTTCGAAGTGCTGTAGTAAAATCTGCGAGAAAAATCGCTCATTTCAGTAAGATTTTAGTCATAAAATGATAATAAATAAACCCGCCCTATTGTATCTGACGGTGATCCTCTCACACGCCAGCATAGCGCTGAATTTTGTGCAGTGCTAAAGCCTATAGAACGATCCCACGGTAAAAATCTAACACGCGTTTTAGTTTCGGTTTCGAAAACGTACTACCAACATTTAACATTTTGCCAGATCTGCTGCATACACTCTGCAGCCAAGACTTATAATTAACGATTTTGCGGAAGTATGCCGAAAACTGCTATCTGAATTAACGTATTCTGTCAACTTGAACGCAAAATTTAGTAGTAATCCTTACATTTTTTCGTAGTGTTACACGATACAATAAAAATTATTAACGCCAATTCTTAACCCGCCACGCCAACACCCCGCTTCGCTTGACACATTCTGCCATGCATATATACACGCTGGAGCAAAGCCAACAGAGGCCAAACACGCAGACAATTTTTTTTCTTCTCGCAGTAGTATTTCTGACGTCACAAAACAAGTTAGTTATTTGAAAAATACATGCTAGCGAGATGAAAGAGAGGAAAAGATGGCGGTCTTGTGTAAAATATTTATTTGACAATTGACTATGACAAAAATTGAAAATCTAAACCAATATGAATCGGACCATAAAATTCATATGGTAGTATAGCTTAGAGTTCACTGAGCAAGAATCTGTTTTAAATAATATGATAGTCCCAGTATTCGCCAAGTTATTGAGAAAATACAAAATGTCTACGGACGCTCGACCAGACAGACTGTCGTTCCTGCTTGTTTTTTATAACGGTAGTGGGGACGTGAGCTTAGAAGAGAGGCATTGAGGAAATTCAAATTCGCTTGGGTAAAAAGAGTATAATAGGGAAAGCGGAGCGGTAGGAAAAATGTAATCCAAAACGAAACATCTTTTTGTATTGGGCATAACTAAAGCAGACTGGCCAATAGACTACCAGACGCAGAGTTTGTTTGGAATAATTTTTGTTTTTTCAAACACTGCATTTGAATTCTGGTAGTCGCAAGCTTTCGATTGGCCAGTGCTACTAAATATTAGCAAAAAGCTTTCACTATTCATTGCCAGTTGAACAATATTTTTCATTCAGATACGCTGAGAACAGCTGTGATAAATTTAAAATTAAATAACTAAATAAGTATTCACAGTCTGGACAGTTCAGAAGAAACTGAGGCCATTTCTTTGCAAGTCAGCGTCATTTGTTTATATTTCTTGATTTGTGGTAAGAATGCTTTATGAATTTAATATGTTTAATCCCATTACCAAAGTTAGATACTGCTATTGGGAAAAAGTGAAGGACGTGCCGGGAGCAGACATTGTTGAGTCCTCACGTTGAAATGTATCTAACTGATGTATGTTGTCATGATTATGTTTGAATATTATTGTATTAGAGTATATTAGTAAGCCTCCGTGTTCCATGAACACTGTTCAGCATGCCTGAAGCATTTATATTTAAAAAGAAAAAGAAGAGAAAAATATATAAAAGGAAATGTGGTTACCCCACATTATATAATTGAGGAAAACTATGTAAATGTACAGTGGCGTATCTGCCATAGGGACCTGAGGTGTGGTCACAGCAAGGTGGGAGTCATGAAAACTAGGGGCGAGTGCACCTGAAATGCACGCGAGGCTGACCCCATATCACAGTAGGGAAATAAATAATATCAAAAGTGATCAGATATAAAAGGCCAGGGTGTCCTTTTGTTGCAGGGGTTTTATTTCCTGTTGCCAGCTGGTAACAGGAAACCTGAGGAGTGACGATAACGCCAAGAAGTCTCCGACAATTCATGTATGCTGTCAAGAGATAACAGCAGGAGCTTGGGCGTGTGACGTGATATCGATATTTCTGCAACTACAAATTATCTTATCATTCAACAAGAAACCCCAGGTGATATGTTAAGGACCTGGGTATATCTGACAGTTTCGTTTTAAATAAACACTGGTATTTCAAATCATACTCAGGAAGTTGATGGAGTATGATGATAATACAGCCCCTCATACACAGTGACTCTCCCTATTAGATGAATAAAGTGTAAGCTGTGAACATTCCAACAGGAAAGACATATATTAACTTTGTAGTTATTTGGGCAGATTGTCCACACAATTTTAGTTGATCTTTTCTGTAAACTATCTTGTCCTCATTTTCAAAGACCTGTCCAAAGATATGACTGGACAGGCAAAATAAATTGTACAAAAAATATCAAATTTAAAGAAAAACTTAACCACAGGTTTTTATTCACTTCCTCATAGAAACTTAACGTGTTTTTGTGTTGTGTACCATCATTTCATTTCTCCCCTAGACACTAGGTACATCATACACCAGACACTAGAGCCAAAATAGTGACCGTGTGAGATCTAGGGAGGTAGCGTTAGGTTCCCTGCATATAATTCATCATCATCATTTATAGAGTCAGGGGCCTACATGTGCTTGACCTCACACGGTTAATACATACACGGATTTCATTCTTTTAGGATACCATCATAACCTCCCCAGCAAAATCTAACTTTGCTACAAGTGCTACGGGATTTTTAACGTGCGCAAACTGCACGGGGCCTCGTATTTTGTCGCCATTATCTAGGCCAGGAGACCAAAGTGGAGTATAACATCATTAGGACCACCTGTTCTGAAAATAAATTTCCATAAATTATATTCCCTCTACTGGAAATCGAACCCGGGTACCTTTATAATTCGAGACGGACGCCATATATATATGAGAGTGCTGTCACATGGCGGTCTTCAAAGTATTTATACACTGCTTAAACAGCGCAGACTACACTGGCTTGGCCATGTCCACCGCTTGAAAGATGGTCGCATCCCCAAAGATATTCTCTACGGACAACTGACAGATGGCAACAGGACAGTCGGGCAACCGCAGCTGAAGTTTAAAGATGTATGCAAGAGAGACATGAAGGCACTGAACATAATTTCAGCAACCTGGGAGGATGAGACTGCCGATCGCAACCAAGTGGCGATCATCCGTAGGCGCCACCTCAAATTGGGCGAACAGAAGCTCTCACAACAATCAGAAGAGAAAAAAAAAACACGCCTAAAGGAACACTAGGGAGAAAAAAAACAACAACTAAGGGCTATCACCCCAGGGGCGCATTCCCATAGCTACTACTATTTATTTATGTTACGTGAAAGCATATGAAAAACCTATGGCAAGGCACAAGCAAAGAAACCAAGTTACAACTGATCAGAGCATGTATATTCCCAGTAGCAGCATACGGCTGCGAGACTTGGACACTCAATAAAACAGTTGCCAAAAAAGGTTACATCATTCGAAATGAAATGCTACAGAAGGATGTTGAGAATACCCTGGACATAAAAAAGACCAACAGAGAAGTACTGCACTCACTAAACGTAGAGGAAAATTGGCTCTTAAATACCATTGCAATAAGGAAGCTGGAATTTTAAGGTCATATAAAAAGACATAATAGTCTGGAAAAATTAGTAATGGACGGCATGGTCCCTGGAAAAAAGGGATGGGATCGACCCAGACGATGGTGGATCCAGGACATCACAGAGAGTCTGAACTTGTGTTTGGCTGATGCAGGTCGACTTGCCCAGAGTCGTGATGCGTTCAGAGCAGCTGTAATGGAGACAACGTTATGGAGAGAATACGTCACATGATGATGATGAAGGCATATCGTTGTTAGTAAGCAGTACACGAAAATGCCTTGCGTTAGAAACAAAGAAAGACACCACAGAAATATGAAGATAATAATGGGAACAACGATAATTTCGATGACCATCATTATAAGAAAGTTATTATAGTAACAACGATGATGATGAAGATATTGATGATTGTGATAATAAAGGTGATCCTGATGGCACAGATTGTGATAATGATCAGGTACGATAATAATAGCAAAGACAGCGATAATCGTGACAGGTTACGGAAATCACGTCCGGTTGGCAAGCCAACCGCAAATTGTCGGCTGACAATAATTTGTGCGGGAGTGTGTGTTTATTTCTTCTTTTATTAATCATCGAAAGTATCGCCTGCAAATATGCTGACTCCAGAACATTTTATGTTCTTGTCCCTCCTACAGAAGATATAGATGAAGTACCGCGGACGAGTGACTGTTTTCAAACCAGGTTACCTCAGTCTGATACGCGTATAAATTTCGAAGAAGCCAAGAGCTTTATCAGAATCAGATGCAAAAACAAATGGGATCCAGAGCATCCAGGTCACACAGAAAAAAAAAAATTTATATTACCAGCTGAGCAGAATAGAACCAGTGATAACCTCTTCACCTCACGGTAGAAGGGGAACGACTAAGTAAGTAAGTAAGTAAGTAAGTAAGTAAGTAAGTAATGTAATCTTCAGACTACACACGGGGCATAACAGATTGGGATACCATCTATTTAACAAGCTAAAGATAGGAACTACTGATGAGGGCATCGTGGCACTGATAAAATGAATGCTGAACATCTGCTTCAAAGATGCCCAACATATGAGGAACAGAGAAATCATACATAGCTGTGACCTATACCATTCCTGGAAAAACTCAAAGGAGAAGCAAATAGCCTCAATCTGACCACTGCTTTCTTTGAAAGTAAACGTCTGAGGGTGTACGAAGAAGAGGAAGAAGAAAACAAGAGTAAGAAGAAGAAGTATATTTTAAGTGATTTCTTAAAGCCCTTTTCACATATACATACAGTCATTGTGTCAAAACGGTCTGCGGGAAAAATCTGTGGGTGGCAATTAGGCCAAATATTGTATGTCCTTGTTTAATTTTCAGTGATTTTTTTTTTTTTCAGACAGGCAGCCAAACATTTTATATTCTAGTCTTTCCCTCAGATGAAGCGCCACTGATGTGCGACTGTTTTCAAAGCAGTCGATGGTGAAGTCTTGTATTTTCACCATATATTTTAAGTGCTTTTCCTTTTCACATAGACATGTAGTCGTTATGTCCAAAAGGCCTGTGGCACGACAGTTGAAGCCAGCGATGAAGTTAAAAGAATTGTGAGGACTAAAGTAAAACTATTCAAAACGATAGAGTGAACACAATTAGATAATCCAAAGTCTTAACAAGACTTACTTACTTACTTACTTAGTCGTTCCCCTTCTACCGTGACACCGGACAAAAATCAGCTAACGCTACGATTACCATGTTTTCGTTCGGGACAAAACGGAGGGGAAAAAAACATTTAGAGCTAATTTAAATGCCACAGTTTATATATCGCAGCCCGTAAGGGAAGCAAAGAATAACACAATTTTACCTTCTAAACATTGGGTAAAATTAGATGAAGGAGTGAGGAATGAACTTGTGGTAAAAGTTGATAAGACCCAGCAAACTAGGAACCTGTTTCTTAGTGGTTGGAATTGCAAGAGCTAAAATCCTCTTAACAGTAGAATCCTCAGGCTGAAACAAATGTCGCCCTATTTTATGACCTAAAATCGAAATCTAGTGAAACCCAATTTGTATTTTAGAGGGTCGAGCAGTAAGATTATGTGACCTGAGAGTCAGCAATAATGAATGCAAACCAGAAATATGATCTTCCCACATATCATGGAAAAGACAAATATAATCTATGTAGGTAATAATATCTGGTCTATTATTAAAAACCCGGCGCATCATGCGAACTAAAGTAGCCGGAGCATTCATTAAATCAAAACACATGACATTATAATGAAAAAGATCACGAGGTGTGGAAAAAGCCGTGAAAGGTTTAGTCTAGATGACTCCGTCAATGGAATTTGCCAATACCCTTTAGATAAGTCTAGCTTGCTGAAAAAGCTAACCGACGATAGTTGTGGTAACAAATCATCCAAAAGAGGCATAGGTGAGAAATAGTAACCTTGTTGAGACGACGAAAGCCAATGCATATCCTGATAGACTTATCCTTTTTTACGAACCACCACAACAGAAAAAACACTTTCTTTATCAGTAAATCTAAGTGGCAACGGCCACACTTTACAATAAACGTGGGGTGGATAAACAAACATTAAGTAGAAACACTACTGATGGGCACGAAGGCCATAACGCAGACTTTGCTACCCATAAGTTAGTGGCCAAGCCATATATTCTAAAACAGGTTCGTTAGGCACGAAGACCACTAACGGACTCTTTGTAACTATGTATTTCGCGTCATCATTCTATACGCAATACGTCTAAGTGTGCCTTCAGTTGGGATGCTACATGGTGCAATCATCCCGACCGAAAATAAAAAAGCTACGATGATTACCCCCATGGAGCAGTCTTCAACATCTATCTCCTCGTTCCCGAGCGTGACACATGGGTCGCGCTGGAGGACGGTGGAGACAACAAAATCGACACCAAATTTGTATGCACAATCTAAGTATAACCTAATGCAGATATGTAAATGCATAACAATATCACAAGCAAATAGAATGTTCAAGCATTAAGATGGTTGGGCATCAGTTTGGCTACCCATATTGTTGAAACCTCAAGCCAAATTAACTATAATTAAATCGTCTAAAGCAAGTAATGTAGATCATGTAATTCAGCAATTCAGAACGGAAGAGGGTCATGCATCAAGAAGGTTAATGACACGCTCCAGGGAAAGTCGAAAGGAATCTCCACATTCCGTACCTGTTTGATTATCATCACCTGTCAATTCCCCAAGGATCAGAGGCCTTCAAACACTTATGTTAAGTCTTCCTGTTCCGTGCCATCAGCTCAATCAAAAGGTAAAAAGGATCCCGTTACACAACCATTTGAGGCATATTGGGAAAATGGTGTTAGGCCCATATTTTCTTGACCATGCATAGGAGTGATGTGGTTAGCATCACGCCAGCCGCCTTAACCTTCCCAGAGTTGTTCAGGTACCCATATCATGAGGCTGGGTCGACCCCGGAGCCGTTTGCGGTCTAAAAAATCCCACCTCAGCTGGGGATCGAACCATGGACCACCGAGCTAGGAAGCCAGGTGGCGCACTAACCACTGCGCCACCGCGACTCCCATCAGCTCAGTGTCTTTCCATAATCTCTTCATCCCCTTCATGTATGTCTCCAGTTCTCTTCTCCATGTGTTTGTTGGTCGTTCTCTACCTTTTTTCCCCCAGAGGATTCTGGAAGAAGGACTGCCAGGTAATGCTATCAACAGGTTTCTTAAAAGTGTGTTCTACCCAACTCCAGCGTTTTATTCTCATCTCTTGTTCCATTTGCACTTGTCTGGTTCTATTCATAACCATCACTTTGCCTCAACGGCAAACACAGAGAACATTCAGTTCTCTCACAGTACACATAATATCCTGCCTACCAACCCTTACACACATATTCACAGTTCCCGAACTGAAACAACAGCCATCATGGCGAATCTCACAGGCCGCTGTCTTCCCCGCCGTTTCCCAGCCAAAACTTTGGAAAACCCCGGGGTAACCCCTATCACGTGATACCTCCCACGCATCTCACATTTTCACTATATTTTGATGAGAGTGCTCTGCGGTGCAAAACCATAACCGTGATTACTAAACGTAACCTGCTACTCCAGCAGGAAAGCGAAAGCGAGGCCGACCAAACGTTACCTGGAGGAAAACTGTGGAGGTAGAGATGCTTAGCATGAACCCGCGCTGGGGCACCATAGGATGGATGGCTGCCGACCGAACAAAGTGGAGACGGTTTGTTGCTGCCCTACAAGACGCTACAAGACTTGATGGTCACTAGATGGTCAGTCAGCAACCAAGGACCAAAGAACATTAAGCTGACACTGATGATAATAATTAATGCATTTTATTCACGACTGGTTTAGATGAAGGGTTGAAAAATGTACAATAATAGAAAACTTGAGACAGAAAAAAAAACACACACAGAGAACGACACTGACATTAAAATAAATCAGGAACCCTTAAACTTTCTTCTGGACGATCGGTCTTAACAGGCTCATCGCTTCCGGATAACCTGCGCACGTCTGCGTAATTTACCCGGTGTCACTCAGTGGCCCGCCCAATCCAATTTAAGAATCTAATTTCACGGCCGTTGATTGGTTAAACTTGTACGATCAGAAAGCCCCCATGTCTTGTCTTTCTAATCCCCGGTGTAAGAAGCTTTAAAAAAAATGTAGGCAGGCGATGGACATTGGCGCGAGAAATTGGCGGAATCTGGTCGGAATTTTCCTTCAGTCTGTCTTATTATCTCTCATTTTCATTATCAACTTCCTTATTCGCTACAATGCAGACAGGAGGGAGATTACGTATGCAGATGTTAAAAAAAAACCCCCCAAAAATCTTATAATTTTCTAACTATATTGGCAAAGACATCTTTCGCTTCTTCTTTTTTTATGAGTTCATATTGGAACAGGGTAGTCACTGAAGGCGCCAAGTTATATGTCTGTCAGACTAAATTAAGTGCTGTCTCAAATGACAGTTTTCTGTTATATCTTTGTGTGTCCAAAATATGCTATCTGAATTTTCCGATTTGGATCTCTTCCACATTGTTTCTGTTCCTCGTCTCCCCATTATATCTTATAAGGATTCTTGTTTGTTTCCTTTTGTTTTCGTGAACAAGAACTTCCTATATTCATTCACAAATACATACGCGCGCGTGGGAGTGTTCGTGTGCGTGTGTGTGTTCCTTGTAGTTCTCAATTGTAGTTCTGTCATTTGTTTAGAACGTGACCTTTTCCAATCCCCTAGGTGACGAGTTTTCACTCTATTTTCCTTGTGCCAGGTAGTGAAAGGCGCATTAATTTGTCAATTGCATTGTATCTCTCTATACAGGGTGTTGGTGATGGAGTGGTTTGGTGGTAGCAATTACTTCCGCAGGTCTGCTAGTGCCAGGATTCCCAGGAGGTGGTGCTCTACTGTTTCTTCCGTCTGTCTGTTAGAGCGGTTGCAGTATGGTCTGAAGTCACTGTGTTCAAATACTTGTTGACTTGTTGAGAGGCCATTTGTTTAGAACAGGGGTTCTCAATATTATTTTGCTCATGCCCTCCCCCTTTCTGAGCCTCATTTACCTCTGTGGGCGCCTCCCCCGTTCCCCGGGGGCCCCGATAGTCACTATTAGCTGGAAAAAAGGTACTTTACCATCTTACTGTGGTCCCTAGAAATATAGCATGGCCCCCCGGCTGCGGGGGGGGGTGGTATGGCTCAAGCTGAGAACAACTGGTTTAGATGTGCACGAGCATTATCAGATATAGGTCAAGGAAAGGTCAAGGTAGTCTTAAAACTGATACTACCGTAGGGTAGCGACGTGTTAGAGACTCCCTACACTAGATCCAGCATCGAGATGTGGGTGACCAGTTCCATTCCTTGATGCCTTTTCCTTCCCTACCTCAAGTGAAGAGTCAGGTACCCATTTACAGCTTGATAGACTAAAGTGTGTCGATCCCATGGCTCGAACCCCGGCACATTTGCCGCGAGAGACCAGGGCTTTAACCACTTTGTTAATCGGATGCTCATGAGCATAAATATTTCTTTAAAAGTAGTTTTTAACGCTCTAAGACAGGAGTGCATGCACCCGCTGTGGGTGCGAGACTTACCTTCCTGGGGTGCGAGACTTACCTTCCTGGGGTGCGAGACTTATCTTCCTGGGGTGCGAGCCTTATCTTCCTGGGGTGCGAGACTTACCTTCCTGGGGTGCGAGACTTACCTTCCTGGGGTGCGAGACTTATCTTCCTGAGGTGCGAGACTTATCTTCCTTGGGTGCGAGACTTATCTTCCTGGGGTGCGAGACTGGGGTGCGTGACTTACCTTCCTGGGGTGCGAGACTTACCTTCCTGGGGTGCGAGACTTATCTTCCTGGGGTGCGAGACTTATCTTCCTGGGTTGCGAGACTTATCTTCCTGGGGTGCGAGACTTATCTTCCTGGGGTGCGAGACTTATCTTCCTGGGGTGCGAGACTTACCTTCCTGGGGTGCGAGACTTATCTTCCTGGGGTGTGAGACTTGCCTTCCTGGTGTGCGAGACTTACCTTCCTGGGTTGCGAGACTTACCTTCCTTGGGTGCGAGACTTATCTTCCTTGGGTGCGAGACTTACCTTCCTTGGGTGCGAGACTTACCTTCCTGGGTTGCGAGACTTACCTTCCTGGGTTGCGAGACTTACCTTCCTTGGGTGCGAGTCTTATCTTCCTTGGGTGCGAGACTTACCTTCCTGGGGTGCGAGACTTACCTTCCTGGGGTGCGAGACTTATCTTCCTGGGGTGCGAGACTTACCTTCCTGGGGTGCGAGACTTACCTTCCTTGGGTGCGAGACTTACCTTCCTGGGGTGCGAGACTTACCTTTCTGGTGTGCGAGACTTACCTTCCTGGGGAGCGAGACTTACCTTCCTGGGGTGCGAGACTTACCTTCCTGGGGTGCGAGACTTACCAGATATTTTAGAATGCGAATCAACATAAACAATATATAATACACCGAAGTCAAATGTATTTGTACAAAATTAAACATTGACAATGTGGATTAGATACCTTCTCGGATAAGGGTGAAAAAATAGGAGGTCCCGTGTGCAAGTTGCGCACGTTAAAAATCCCACGGCAGTTGGAAATCATAAAGAGTAGGCTGTAAGGCCGCTGCCATGGTAAAATTTAACAATTAGAACCCTATCCACCACAAAAATATTTATAGAATGTGTGATTCCTATATACACACATTGGGACTCTCAGGGGTGCTACAGAGTTCGTGCACTGTGCTGAGATCCTCCTTATGTGATCTAAGGGAGGAGATCGGAGCACTGATACCCTTATGCAATGAAGATAGTCCTTAAAAACCAAACCAAACCAAACCAAACTATAGTTTCCGCATTTTTTATTTTGATCCCCCCTTTTTTTCCCCTGGAGACAGCTCCTGTGCTACCGTACAGCCTAGAGCCGGCTTTGCACGCACACATACACGAAGACGCGCTGGCGAACATGTCCCCCTAATTTTCCATTATCGCCTTCACTTGTAATTAGATCGCTAACATTAAAGCCCACTTCTGGATAAGACATCTTTAAAATGTTGTCACGGAATTGAGAACGGGATTCAAACAAAAAACAGATACAATGAACATGAAATTCAAATTAGCCAAACCTTCTCAACCACACAAATAAAAATTTTAAAAAATACAATCCAGACGAGGAAAGACAGGAGCGAAATAATCTTTGAAAATGGATCTCTCATCGGAACAACGAATTAGAAAAAGTTGAACTCCTGGATTTAAAAAAAAATCTAGCCATCAAATTATATTACCCCAAGAGGAGCTTTCATTGCATTGGGAAACACGGAGAACAAGAAAAATCAAGTCCAACACGAAAATAAGAATCTTCAACTCAAGTGTGAAGTCAGTCCTATTGTATGGCTCTGAGACATGGAGAACAACAAAAACAACAACCAACAAGCTACAGACTTTTATAAACGGGTGCTTGCGTAGAATAGAGGGACTGAAATTGTACAAGTATGATAAAGTCACAAATGTGGAATTGATGACAAGAACTAGACAAGTGCCAGTTGAACAAGAGCTGAGAAGAAGACGATGGCGATGGATAGGACATACACTGAGGAAACCTGTTGATAGCATTACACGGCAGTCCTTGTTCTGGAACCCCCAGGGCAAGAGAGGCAGAGATAGACCAAGAAGCACACGGAGAAGGGAGCTGGAAACGGAGGTGAAAATGATGAGGAGAACGTGGAAAGAACTTGAGATGATGGCACGTGACAGGAGGACTTGGCATGTCTTTGTTGAAGGCCTATGCTCCTTTGGGAGTGGAGGGTTATGATGATGATGAATCCTATTCTTTCATTGCCTCGTTAGAGACCCCAAGGACCTACAAGACCCTTAAGAAGATATGGACCGACCGTAAACAGATATGGCATGACCAGAGAACCTGACATAAATTTGTCCTTGCTGAGCTGACAGTTAATGATGAGAAATCTCATTTATCAACAGCCAAGAAAAATACGATTCTGTGCTTGCTTGGCTACTGAACGAACTGCTATAAAACATGACCAGTTCTACTTAATGCAAATCTCGTTATTCGATCATTTACGATTCATTAAGCGCTGGCCCATTCATCTGGCCGGTCGTTATGCCGCTTTAACGGGCATATTAAACTGCATTATTTTGACTAATAATCAAATTAGCATGCACAATGACAACAAGCTAATGATTTATGATGTGAGAAATGAGCCATAATCAGGAAGTTATTTACACCTCATTTACGATAGAATATAATGGCTTTTTAATTACCCGTTGTTGGTAATGTTGATTATGGTCGTGTCGACGATAGTTATGACAGGTCGTTGGACCATTTTTTTCACGTAGCTCCAAATTTCTACGACTAGAAAGTGCATCTTTGTCGTGAAAAAGTGACCACGGTCAAAGCGGCACTTTTTTCTGGCGGAGCTAAACTGGCTGTGTGTCTTTTCACGATTCACTATTGCAACCTGTGATGGTCCCTCGTTCAATTTTCTGGTTAGCCTATCACTTATATTTCTTTTATATTGTCTAGTGTCCTCCTTTCTGTATCATGAGTGCTTGCTATTTAGCTAAATTTATTTATTTACAGTTTTACAACAGAACGATATAATCAAAACACGGGAAATTTTGGGGTTATTGTCAAACTGACCCGATTTCAATTTTATGTTATTACTAGTGTAAAAGCCCGTCATAAGACGGGAATTAAATTCAAAAGCACCAATACTTAACGGCAACAAAAGTATTTTTTTTTTTTTAAAAACCACTGTGCATCACCACAGTACACGAACTACGTAGCAGCAGCGAGGATCCCAATGTGTGTATACGTGATCACACATTCTATAAATATATTTTTGTGCACACCGTCATTTGCTCATTATTCTTTGGTAAGTGTTACTATTTTCGGGAGAGTACATATAAGGGAAACTATATAATTAACTAGTGTAAAAGCCCGTCATAAGACGGGAATTAAATTCATTAACACCAATACCTAACAGCAATTTTAATTATTTAGATACTGTTGGAATAACAATGTTAGTTGTGAACATTCGATTTTCCATCAAAAGAGCACCTTGATGTTTTGTTGTTTTAATTCGTACTTTTACATTGTTGGGATTTCTCGATCAAGATATTGCGACGTACAGCTGTCCATGAGAGAAGACTGGCTCGTTCAAAAAGATTCCAACATAATCAAATGTTTGCCCCTGAGATTTGTTGATGGTTATCGCAAATGATGGAATGATTGGACATTGACGACGCTTCAGGATGAATGGCAAATTCACATCGCTAGGGGCCATGTCGATTCGCGGAATGTTGATAATATCTCCTTTATGTGATTCTGATAAAACTTCCGCAGTTAGGAAATTGCAGTGACATTTTCAAATGATCAATCGCGTTCCATTGCACAATCCTTTTTCCGGATTCAAATTGCGGAGAAGCATAACGATGGCATAATTTTTTTAAAGCCAATACATGAGGAGGCATACCTGATGGTGTTTGCGAATGAAGAAACTCCATCGGATAGTTCATAATATCACTGTGATCTTCAGATATTATTTCATCAGAACTGTAATAGTTTTAGCTTACCCGGAAGTTTTGTTATAATATCTCTGTTTAGATCTAAAGCCTCGTTATTCTTGGTGCACAAAATGATTCGTTGTGATAGTTCTTCCATTGAAAGTGCTGATAAATTTTCACCATAGATAATGTCAATAATGTTTTCATCGCGAATGATCATATCATCTGGAATCTCAATGGCATTGTGCCACAAACCTTTGATTTGTGGAAGAGCGCCGGCACCGATGTCAAGCAACCACTTTTTGAAAGCGTCTCGTCCTTCCCTTCGCATGTTTGAGACTAATGAGATCTTTGCGAAGGGTTGCCACAGCTCACTTGATTTGATGCATGCTTCGATTATGTCTGTCTGCTTTCCTCGCGGAACAACTGGAAGCGTTTGGCGAAAATCACCACCAATGACAACTACTTTACCGCCAAACGGATTGTCATTTTGCATAAGCTCGCGTAGCAGCAAATCAATGCATCTCAGTCCAATCTTTGGTAAAATTGTGACTTCGTCAATAATAATGAGCTTTGTAGTGGTTTTTGATGTTATTGTATGGTTGTTATGTTACCTAGTGTACTGGATGAGATCAGCTGTGAAGGCTCCTGAGATAAAAGTTTATGTGAGTTACAGAAGGCCTTTCTGCTACCACTTACGACCTCAAACAGACCTATTCTACTATAATGAATGTTAGCTACGTTAAAAGTCTAGGGTACTGAATGGTGATGTGTAGGTAATAAAATACACAGACACACACATGTAAATTCTAAGTCTAATAATGATAATAATAAACTCTATGATACACTGAACTAACACTGGCTGTTAAAGTTTAAGTTTGAAATTTTTTTTTAATTTATTAGTCCTGAACCAATTATTTCTTTTGGTCAGAACATATGAAATAATATGTATTTATCAATAAAATGCATATATATATTGCATAATCAAATGAAATTTTTGTACATAGGTATATTATTACAATGGTTAATATTAATAATATCTACAATGTCTTGGGAAAAACTAGCACTGGATGTTTAGTTGGGGTGGCGTCATCATGCCCAATCTATGGTTACAAAGTTCAGTGTCCTGGACATATGGACTGATGTTAATGTTTATATAACAAGATTTTATTTCCTTATTGATGGTGGACACAGTTGATGAATCAACAGCAGGCCAGGTTTGCACTTAACTGGCCTGTGACGATGTAGTACAGGATTCTTGTGGCCCACTCCTCTCAGTAGCTGGAGTAAAATGTTAGGCTGCACAGACACCCGCTCTTGTACTTCTACAAAAGCATCTGGCACAATCGTAGTGCCAGATCAGAAACTCTGAAACAAAATTTGTGCCATGTGTCAACACTCTGTTTACTGCGCCACTCTTACACACAACACCTCAAAACAACATTACACAGATTGGGTCAGATCTCTCTGACCAACTTAGCACATCTCACCCAGTTGTTATCAAAAAGTACCAGTTTCCCAAGACTGCATTGCATCAGAAATATGTTCAATAGATTCCTCATCCATTCAATAAGGTGGGTGATATGTTCCCACTGATCTCAATTATAGATCCGCCTTCCATAGTCTTATATAGGTTTTCATATATTATTTGTTTGTCTCTAGGCCCTGGACTGCTGCTGGGGACCTAGAGCAAGCACTCACTTGTCGTAATCATTTTTCATGATATGGCAGTATCAATCACTCAAAATATTAAAATAAACAAGATAAATGCTTTTTCCCTTACCACAATTCAGAATTGAGAACACAGTTACTTAGTACTAGCAAACCTCAGCTGAGCTGCTGGCTAGATTAGGGCGTCCCACTGATTTTTATTTAATAATTCCTGGAAATCACCTCTAGCAGTAACGTACTGTGTCAATGGACAGTCTTCTATACAATGGCACAAGCGTGCGTCTCTTTCTCAATAATATAAATGCTTTTGTTCAATCAGCGGACTTCCCCTCTAACTTTTTCAAATATTCAAACTAAAAGTCAAATTTCAGTCCAGTCTCAGTCTAGTATGTAGTATTTTTCCCAAAATTACACTTGTTTTTTTGGACTAACTACATGAAAAAACTACACAAACCTGCCCCACTAAGTTATTTTAGCTAATATCCTCCGACTTTGCCCCTCGTTCATCTGCAGTTTGGTTGTTGCATTTTTAGGCTCAAGGACGCCAAAATGTAACTTTAGTGAAAATATGCACAAAAAAACTGTTCGCTAGTCTGATTGGAACAATACAGTCTTTCGTCAATATCTTCCGTGTTATCTGTCCGTCTGTGTAATTAAAAGTATATTATTTGTCAGCTTAAGATGGGCTATCAAACTAGCTAGGTTTTATTTTCATAACTTTATTATTAAAGAAAACCCTACTTTTCTCAAGGTTAGTTTTTGAAATTTGTTTTTGAACCTTCGTCCACGGCGTTTTCCGCTATATTCAAACAAAACAACTAATTACCGTAAAACGTCCAAGATACGACTGTTTCTAATAAGAGCTAAGGTCGTTTTTCTACCAATTCCTTACATTGTGTCAACTAGTGTCGTGATTTTTCCTTTAAACTACAAATTGCGTCTTTTTGCCTTTTTAGATTCAAACACGTGTTCCGACCGTTATAATTTTTTTCTTTCTTTTATCTCCGTTTCCCTCCCGTCTAAAAGGGTAAACCGTTTAGTCTGCATGTTCCAACTAGTTAGTTTGAATGGCGGTAGAAAGCGCTGGCGTAGGTGAAGAAGCCTCGGCATATCTTGCCTATATTTTTATCCCTACGTGTTATTTTACCCGTTATCTTTATAATTGGAGATATTTTAACGTTGTATCACGGTAATTTCACCACAAGCTTCGCTTGGCGAATTTCATCAGCTGCCTCAGATGTTTGCTTCATTTTAGAGACGGAAGTCTCTAAAATTGGAACTGGTAGCTGTCACATAGAGATTATGATCAATACATTTTCTATATTTCCTTTCTTTTTCTACCCGTCTCCTTTATTTTATTATCGCTCTTTTATCCTTTTCCTGTATTTTTCGCATTCGTTCGTTTGCGAAAAATAGTTTCTTTACCATTCTCACTTTACCGTTTTTCTTTCTCATACTGATACGCATTCTATTACGTAGATGTCAGTCAGACGAGATGTGTGATTATGTTTCATACTCAGACATAGGAGCAGACTTTTGGTCTAGCATTTTCACTTGACACGAACGTTTCTCCGGCGTGAGGTGTGATAACCGACATCTACACGGCGCAGAATGAGACATTTGTCTGGTAATTTCCTCTGTCACGGCACTCTCGGCCAGCTTCGTTAGCAGTGATATCATCTCTCACTGTGGCTATCACTCATTCTAATCTATTCAGAAGGGACCAACCCAAGTCTAAATTCCCCTATCAAAAATCTACGACAGTAGCTTGAATCCACTGTGAACAGTGCGACCGTCTTTCATCGGAGTTGCAGCAATCCTAGTTGTGGCAAATGGAAGAACTATTTCTCCTTTACCTCTAATAAAGCACATCAACGTGTTGTATAGGTATGTTTTCCCAGAACCACCAGGACCATCCAGGGAAAAAAACAACGATCAGGACTGTTCTTACAATTGATCGCTTGCATTATTCTTTCAACAGCAGCCATCTGATGAGCATTGAAATATTATATTAAGTATCTAATATTTTGTGAGTGTTTAAAGTGTTAAATCGCTTATTCCATATTTCACTAGTTCTTTTGTGCAGAGAGAATTAAAATATAGTCTGTATTTTTTTCTAGTGACGTGTTTCAGTGGAAAGCAGAATAAATTATATTTCTAGCTTAAAATCATGCAGCTATAAATGAATTTGATTTTACTGCTAAATAATCAGACGAGAATATATTTTAAAATGCGCTTAGAACTGAAATGCTACATCAGTGAGTATTGAAGGGATACGTATGTATTCCTAATTCATGAGGATTGATTTTATGAATATAACTTATTTCACGGGAAGTTTTAAATGATAAGTCAAGCTGTACGCTTGCAGTTTAAAATGTAAGTTATAACGAGTACATAGTATGTATAATTATTTTATATGTGTTTTTTTCTTCTATTTAGTGAAGAAAACTGGGGTTAACCCAAACTTTGCCAGCGTTAAGTACTGATGAGTAATATCTGAGAAGAACTAAAACATTTTCCTTAAAAGACTTGGTGCAAAATCTTTACAAGAACTTTAAAGGCGAAATGACATAACGGGCCTATTGCGCCAGATTTTATTCTTCCTGAGAAAACTTAAGTACAGTTCAGCCCTTGTGGCAAGTAAACTATTACAAACAGTAACGTTCCGCAAATTATGTCAACTTGTGGTGTGACCAAGAATTTTTTTACCTTTTGATCGAAGTTACAAACCTGACATTGTTCCTAAGTAGTGGAAACCTCGTGATTCTGATCATGTGAGCCCGCTTGAAAACTAATTCTTACCTGAACTGATAAAATGACACTAACTTAAAATCTGAACAAAATTATCGCCTAAAGTGGACGCTCCCCGGACAAATTGGATGAAACCAAGATCTGCAGAGCTGGGTATCCGCTTCAGCAAACGATAAAACAGATTGTGTCATAACGTGCGCCAGACGGCGAACAGCAGCGCGATTGTAGGTAAGGTTGTGTGAGACAGGGCCCTGATGAATGAACCGAGAGAAAGCAGGAACGAGTGACTCTCTTATGGTATACTAAATTTCACCCACTTTGTAATTTCTTTATGCAAGTTTTTTTTGTTGCAACAAGAAGTCTGTTCATGCATTTAAAAGGGGAAAATCATTAGATTACCGCTAATGTATCCTTGATTCCTTGGGGCTATCACTTTCTTCTAACAGGACTGTGGGCATACCTTGAGGGATAAGATCATACTGTGGGTCTATCATTCTTGTAGCATTTTTATTGACTTTTTGACTATTTGTATATGCTTTGATGTAAATTTTATGTGTTGTGATGGAATTTTCTGATAATTAAAAATTCCCTTGAACTTAATCAGTGTGTCGGGTCAGCTCGTTCCCAAATATCTATATAACCATTGTTATAGTTTTCCCACGCCTGTACGTCTAACTGTCGTCTTATGTGTGTGTGCACGTGAGTGGTGATATAAATATTAATATATCTAGTTTATAGACTGTCTGACTCCTCTGGATCTGTTGTAGAAGATAGGCGGAGAGAGAGAAGATTCTCGCTTTCCGGGACAGCCTCTATAAATTTCTACCATCTCACTCGTGGAAATCTATTTCTTCTATCATCTCTCACTGTGGCTATCACTCATTCTAATCTATTCAGAAGGGACCAACCCAAGTCTAAATTCCCCTATCAAAAATCTACGACAGTAGCTTGAATCCACTGTGAACAGTGCGACCGTCTTTCATCGGAGTTGCAGCAATCCTAGTTGTGGCAAATGGAAGAACTATTTCTCCTTTACCTCTAATAAAGCACATCAACGTGTTGTATAGGTATGTTTTCCCAGAACCACCAGGACCATCCAGGGAAAAAAACAACGATCAGGACTGTTCTTACAATTGATCGCTTGCATTATTCTTTCAACAGCAGCCATCTGATGAGCATTGACTCATGATGCGACGCTCAGCTTCTTGTTGCTCTTCAACAGCGTTGAATTTAATCGGATCGTTGTACTTTCCAGTAGGTTGGGGTAAATGGAATGAACTGCAATGGAATCCGTGCTGCTGAAATACATAATTGATGTCGTGTAAAGCCAAGTTGAAAGCTGCTTCATGTTGATGATCCTTCAGAAAATCTAAAGCCAGGTCCAACTTGAATTTTTCCCAAAGCAAGATTGCGTTTGTTGGTGAACAATAAACACAAATTAAAGCAAATGATTGGCGCATCTGATATGGCATTTGAAAAAATCACAGCTTCGTCCAAACACTTAACTCAATCTTCATCAGATGACAATAAATGTCTATGAAATGCTGCTTCCTTCAAAGTTACATAAGTAACTCCATCAACTGTACGCAGATCGTCATATGAGGAAGCACCCGTAACATGCAAAAGAAGCAAACGCAAGTAAACTCTTTCATGATCATTCGCGGCAACAGTGCACATTCTTGCTATCACTTTATTGGCTCCACGTTGTCTTCGATTCCAATGTCCACTTTTGAAGACGTAATGAATTGGAATTTGAGTGCAGAGGAATGTTAGAGAATCTGGATTTGCAGACTTTAATACAAACCAAGCTGTAAGTTTGGTGATGCTTGATTTTGCTGCTGCTAAAGCTTCTTCCACAAGTCCCTCTTCAAATATTATTCTCTGTTCTTGTGGAAGATGAACAGGCAATCTTATGATCGCATGAGATTTGTCGTGCATCGGAAATTCCAGTAAGCGCCACACTGCTTCACATGCACTTACATATCGAGATCAATGTATGCAACTCGTTGCTCTCCCTCCATTATCTCGACATTTGCACAGTCATATCCGTTGTAAATATACTTATATATATATTTAACCGCCTTCACTGACGAACAAATTTCAACATTTATATGGCAGTTATATTTTAAGAGCAAGTATTTGTTGTAAGGGACCACAGAGCGATTATTCAATTGGAACTCGATGGTGTAGACGTGAGCCATGCTTTTGCCAAGAACATCATGCTTCGTCAAATCTTCCATAATGGCTTTCAGCTTTAATTTAAATACGCGTGCTACCAAGTCCGGACGGTCTGACGCAATTTCACATGTCTGAAGATTCTCCTCAATTTCTGGCCACTTAGGATTTGCTGTTACGGTCACAAACCGATCAATGGAACCAAATTTTGCAAAAATCGACATGGCATCGTTGCAGCGCTCTCTCATATTTCTTGGGAAACCTTCAAACGATCAGGGCATAATGACTGGAACACCAGGTTGGACGCCAAGATTTGCAGCGTTGTTCGCGACATAATCAGCAAGACCTTGATAGAGCTCTGCTCTCACAGTGTCCTGGCGATAGCGCACGTAGTTGAGATTGTTTGCTTCAACCTGTAGATATGAATCTACAATCCATTGTTGAATCAACTTCCCGGTGCTGATGATTGGATTGAAACTGTCTCTAATTGCTGTTTGTGCGACTTTGTACTGAAGCATGGTGATGTTTTTTCGTATGTGCTGCTCGTTCTCTGCGTAGCCTTCAGTTTGCATTTTCGGCTGCCATCCGGGCTCTCCGTAAGGATACAAAATATACTGTTCAAAAAAAAAGAAACGCATAGCTACTGAAGGCACATACATAGCCACAATTTTGACATTCAATAACTTTTTTAATTTAATGAGTTAATTGTTCAAATTGCACAAAAGAATACCTTAGGGTTCAACCAATCAATTGACAGTTGTTTTGCATCTGGGTCATGAGAGTTTTTTGGCATACGGGCTTTCCCGTTAGTATGGTGTGTGGCATCCTCTTGCATCGATCAGCGACTGGCATCTCCTGGGCATGGATGGGATCAGACGTCTGATGTGGGCCTGTGGGATGGCTGCCTTCTCTTCCTGGAGTGCCTGGAACAGATCACGACGATTGGCTGGAGCAACGTCTCGGCGACAAACACGTCTATGCAGCTCATCCCACAGGTGCTCAATCGGACTCATGTCTGGAGACAGAGATGGCCAGGGAAGAGTGAGAATGTTGTTGGCAGTCAGGAACTGCGTGGTCAACCGTGCACAATGGGGTCTGGCGTTGTCCTGTTGAAACACAGACCTTTGGGCAGCCAAAAGTGGAAGGACATGGGGTCGAAGAATTTCATTGACGTATCGTTGCGCATTCAAGCCTCCTTCAATGTGCACCAATTGACTCCTTCCGTTGTAACTGATCATTCCCCATACCATTGCACCTCCACCACCGTGCGGCGGAGCTTCATCAACGCAATTTTGGGCAAAACGTTCATTTCGCCTACGGTAGACCCTACGCCGTCTATCATGACGCTGCAACAAAAAGAAAGATTCGTCACTAAACCAGACACGTCTCCATTGATTGTCAGCTGCCCAGGGACGATGCTGTTTGGCCCAAAGAAGTCGATTTTGGCGATGGCGGCGCGTAAGGACAGGTCCTCGGTGAGGTCGTTGTGCCCAAAGTCCAGCGTCATGCAGTCTATTCCGTACAGTTTGATCAGACACATGACGTCCTGCAGGCAATGACTGGGCAGTTGAGGAAGCTGTTGTAAACCTGTCTCTGAGGTGACGAAGCCGAATAAAGCGGTCCTCCGCTGCTGTTGTCACTCTGGGTCGTCCACTGCGATGCCGGTCTTCAACTGAGCCAGTGGCTTGGAACCGGTGCCAAAGTCGACTGATGGTACTCTGATGCACGTTTAGATGCCTGTCAACCTGACTTTGACTTTCGCCTGCATGCAGTCGGCCAATAGCAATGTTCATTAACTCTTACTATACGGGAGCTAAAACCGCGTTTTTACGCGCTAGTTTAGCTATCGTTACCGTCGTGCGCCACTTGAACTGGCGAGCCGTAAAATTGGTACTAAACCCGCGCCACTTCACGGGGCTTGCCGGATACTAAGAGTTAAATTTACCGATAGAGACGCCATACAGGTCTGCTTGAAAATGAACTGAATTTTTGTGTGTGTAACGTTATCCTTTTATAGGGTTTCAGTTGCGTAGTCAGTGAATAGTGTTCACCCCAAATTTTGTTGCATTCACGTGCGCGCAACATGAGCTGTGGTCAAAAATTGCGTCCTAAACACTATTGACCACTGCGTTTTAACGATTACAAAAACGAAAGCATTTCAGGTCAAAACGTGCAACTGACACTGTAAAGAACATTTGATGCTGGTTTTTATATACCCTAGCACCAAATTTTACTTACAAACTCATAAAAACGCGCCCTCGGATAGCTATGCGTTTCTTTTTTTGAACAGTATAGCATACGTCATTGGATCCAAATTAGGGCTGAGAATGTTGATGTGAATGAATCGCTGATCTGAATTTCGAGAATTGATCGGATAAATGCGAATGTCCCTTTCAAATGGTGGCTCGCCATCAGCATTGATAAACACCATTGCAATTTCATTCGATGTAGGCGTGTTGTAACGCCTTTGATCTGACCGACGATCTCTACGCAGGACCATACAGATGACAGGGAGCTGTCTTCCTTCTCGATCAGCCTTCTGGATCTCCTCACATTCGATATCCTTCAGCATGCGAAAGCTATCGGCAATTCTATTGTTTGCACGAAGAAATCTATCAATCTCACGAATGACTTCAGGCAAGCAATTGCTATTTTCCGGCAAGGTAATCCGTTCTGCTGTAGCCTGTGTGCTGTCCATGACGTACAGTTGAGCAAACTTGCGTGGTTTACCTTGTTGTGGATGAAGATCAGAAGTGCGGGGATATATTTGTCCGTGAACACGAAAAACGTAAGGACCGCGTCCTGGGAGAGATGCTAATTTTCCTCCCATTGAAGTGAATGACACAGAACTGTTATATGAGCGAATGTTTTCACGGAAATTGCTGTAGTGAGGGTGAATTGGATTACTCATGAGTTGCTGCAGAAATTCCGGATATTCTAAAGAGTGTCTGTTGGCATCTTTTGGCTTCTCCAATTTTACTTTCCCTTTGTGACAACAGCTTTTGAACCTTCCATCCGATGGGCGTTCCTGGAAAAAATTATGAGAACCGCAAAATTGGCAAATTGCATTCATCGAGCCACAGCTATGAACACAAATATGATTTTCGTTTGCCTGTCGAAACTCGTCACGAATACTTTCACTAATGCTGTTAAACTTGCTGCTTGTCTGGCTTGAGTCTTCTCAAGAGTCTCTACAGTTTGGCGTTGATGGTGTGCCACCAGATCCGCAGCGCGTCTGGCTTGGGTTTGTTCACCAGTCTCTCAAGCTCGGCATTGTCGCTTAGCAGTCAGATCCACTGCACGTCTGGTTCGAGTTTGTTCATGAGTTTCACGTGCTCTTATTTGCGACACTCGAGCAGCAATTTCTTGTTGCACTCGTTGAAGTGTTTCTTGACTTTGGCGACTGCGCCATCTTTGCTGACGTTTACGATTCAAGCGCATACGACGCTTTTGGGGTGTTTCGTTGTTCCTTTTCTTTACTTACACTCAACTTTTTTGGAGGAACCACATGTGGAAAGTTTACAACAATTTTGTTTTAAAATCCGGTGTTTAAGTCTGAATGTGCAAGCCGTTCGCAGTGAGATGTTATTGGCGCATGCACACCAACACTTCCGCACGTTTGTTTGTCGAGTGTTACTATTAAAAAAGCCAAAATATTTGTTTTACATCCGAGGTTAAAGAAAAAGTCCGAACATGCACGCCCGTTCAAATTGCGCTTGCACACCGTGCTTTGCGCACTTTTATTTGTAGAGTGTTACTATTTTCGGGCGTTATTTACAGACGAAAAAAGCTGGGATTTTTATATATAGGATGTCTAACTTTCAACCTAAGTTGCTTCCCTTAGCGTTATGTACTGACAGAAAAAACTGGGATTTTATATACAGGATTTCTGGCTTATTTCCAGTTTTACTCGTCTCCGTTATTATTTACACATACCGTCTGGTCTTAGTAAGATTTCCTCGTCTCTGTAAATTAAAAAAGTAAAAGGTAGTCCCACAGAAGATACTGACTTAGGGGAGTGAAGTGTTAGAGACTTCACTATACTAGGTCCAGCATCGAGAGGTGGGGTGACCAGTTCCCTTCTTTGTTGCCTTTTTCTTCCCTAACTCAAATAGCAGAATCAGGTACCCACTTAGAGCTGGATAGACTGTAGGGTGTCCGTACCGTGATGCGAGCCCGGCACCTTTGTGGCGAGAGACCAGAGCTCTAACCACTCCATCGATCGAACGCTCCTCTGAAAATTACATGTCATTAAAAAAAACTTATTTGTTGCGTATAAGGCTTACCTTCTATTAGATGAACAGTATTTTAATGCAATAACCCTTTGTCAATGGAAGTAAGAAAGACAGTTCTTCAGTGCTATATAGAACCAATCCTGGCATACGGAAGTGAATCACGGGCAAATAATAAACCAGTAGGAAAACACTAGAGGCCACATAGATGTGGTTTTAGAAAAGAATGTTAAAAATACCGTGGGCATCTAGCTAAAAATAGCAATAGGGATTCCCTGAAAGAGGCCAAAGCGCAAAGAAAGTCTATTCCTCATGATAGAAGTAAGTCCACCACTTTCTTTGGGCATGTTATGAAAAGAAGGAAGCTGGAGTATCTCGTGACAACGGGAAAGATTGAAGGGAAAAGAGATCGAGGATGGCAAAGACATCGTGGCATGGAAAGACGTCAACAGCAGAATAGATCAATAGTACTGGAGACAGGAAGTTGTGAAGAGACATAATCACCTACGCCACAATGCATGGCACTTGAAAAAGAATAATAAGACTTACACAAGTTCAGAGTATTCTTCCGGCATTTTTTATAGGTGTAAAAAAAAAGGTATTACGTCTTACAAGAACAAAGAAAATTGCTTACGTTACGACCATAAGGTCTTTATCGGGGACAAACGATCAAAACCAGAAAGGAAAAAAAAAAGCGAGAACTAAGTGATAACATTTTTATTTAAATAAAATAATCCGTGCATCACTGTGGCCGGAATTGATGAATGTGCAATGTTGCTCTGGTTCTTTGACAGAATATTTTAATATCTTCTTCTTCTGTTTAACCTTTCAAGTTCATTTTCATCCCCTACATGTATGTCTCCAGTTCTCTTTTCCGTGTGTTCTTTGGTCTTCCTCTATCACTCTTAGTCTGTGGATTCCAAAACAAGGATTGTCTGGTTACTGCTATCAACAGGTTGTCTCAATGTGTCCTATCAACAGGTTTCCTCACTGTGTGTCCTATCCATCGCCAGCGTCTTCTTCTCAACTCTTGTTCCACTGGCATTTGTCTGGTTCTTGTCATCAATTCCACATTTGTGACTTTGTTATACCATTTCAGTCCTTCTATTCTACGTGTGACCGGTAGCTTGGGACTTTAAGAATGATAGAGAATACAGAAAAATAGTTTAAGAAAGTTAAATAGAGTTGTTCATAGAGTAAATGTCTTTGTTAAGGGGAAGTGAAATGAGCAGAAGAGTGTTTTGAGGGAAGGGAGGTAACACCGTAGGTCCCCTTTTGGGAGATGAAGCTTGGTGTTTTGGTTTGGTATTTCATGTGTGTTCTAAATTATGGTGTGACTGATGTGCATAGTAATGTTTTAGTAATAAGATTAAAGAAGATTGTATGGGTTTTTAGTTTAATCAGCAAAGGGAGATGACTTTAAATTACGTCCCTTGAAAGGTTTTGGTGGGCGATCAAAAATAAACACGCACGAGAAATGTGTTGCAAGGGTGAACACATTTTAGAAGAGAACGGAAAAATGTTAAATCGGGGAGAAGACGAAGGGAGTCTGATTTGGAAACGCGCTTAGCGTAGGATAGCAAGTTTGGTATGTATAAAAGTTGTGTAGTGGCGAGCGATGTTTGATGGTTCATTCTGGCGAACAAGCCACTGAAGGTGGTTGGTTGCTGTGGTCACAGTATTTTATCAAATTATTTTGCCGAACCAACAAGACGCTCAAACGCCACCTTTAATAGATGATAGATAAAGACAAGAAAGACAATGTCGCCAGTTCAAAATTGTGTTAACAAATTTGTCAAGACTACAAGACGAACAGGTATGTTATGTTAGATGCAGAGACAATAGACAGTAGCTAGGGGCAGCGTAGAACAAGTGATTATTGATACAAATAAACAGCCCTGGTGGTTAGACCAGTCTTATATCAAAGATACATCGATTAGTTTCACCAGTCCTACGGGCCTTATCAAGGGTTAGGAAACCAGAAGAACAGAACAGTAGATGAGCTAGTAATTTTAGAGACAGCGTCAGACTATATAAGAGAAAAAATGATGGAGTGAGAGAAGATTTATTTCAAAAGTTGCCTATGAACATTGTTATTATGGGAGATGACCCGCCTCAGAGGGGAGGTTGGGCATGAGTTATGATTTTCAGCGGATTGATGATTAGCTGTAAATAAACATCATCTTTGTTGTTCACTGCTGTTTGAGTGCAGTACTTTTCCCCAGATGTTCTCCATCCCCATCATCTGTCTGTCGTTTGATGTTATATCGCCAAGAATTGTTTAACATGGCATCATCAACACCTAGCTGCCCACTGCAGGACATTGAGACGAGTCTAACTATACGACAAGTACCATCAACACTAACATCATCCGCTGTACGGCCACATACGCAAGCACCCATTTATAAAAGTCTGTAGCTTTTTGGTTGTTGTTTTTGTTGCTCTCCATGTCTCAGAGCCATGTAATAGGAGTTCTTATCATTAGTTCCACAACATTTTAAAATATTACTGATATACTAGTGTAAAAGCCCGTTATAAGACGGGAATTAAATTCAAAAGCACCAATACCTAACGGCAATTTTACTTATTCAAAAGTATTTTTAAAAACCACTGTGCATCATCACAGTACACGAACTACGTAGCAGCAGCGAGGATCCCAATGTGTGTATAAGGGATCACATATTCTATAAATATATTTTTGTGCACACCGTCATTTGCGCACTTTTCTTTGTCGAGTGTTACTATTTTCGGGTGAGTACATATAAGGGAAACAATACAATTAATGTCTAACTTTCAACCAAAGTTGCATCCCTTAGCGTTACGCACTGACAGAAAACAGCTGGGATTTATATATAGGACTAGTGTAAAAGCCCGTCATAAGACGAGAATTAAATTCACAAGCACCAATACCTAACGGCAATTTTACTTATTCAAAAGTATTTTTTTTAAAAACCAAAATATTTCCTTTATATTTGATGTTAAAAGTCTGAACTTGACAGAAGAGCATCTTGATTTTCTGTTGTTTTAATCTGGTACATCTTAAATCATGGATCTCCGCATCTTCCAGTAAAATTTTACTAATAATGTAATTTTACACTCTTTAATATTAATATACTTTTAAGTACTTTTTTAAAATGAAAAAATACACCGATATAAGGGAACCAAATAATTTTGTACAATGTATGAAAGAGAGATGTTAGTGGCACATCATTTGCGCATTGTTCATTGGTAAGTGTTACTATTTTCGGTAGAGTACATATAAGGGAAACAATACAATTAATGTCTAACTTTCAACCAAAGTTGCATCCCTTACCGTTACGCACTGACAGAAAAAGCTTGGATTTTATATACATTGATTTTCATACAGTTGTTTGCAGCTTGTCATTATAAAACAAAAACAAAAAACATCATGTGTGGAAAAGTATCACCATAGTCCTTTGTCCTCCTGATGGAATATGAAACGACCGCTACAAGTGGTCCCCTTCCATGAACTCTGCACCACTCAGACACTTGTTCTTACAGTAGTGGTCTCTGTAGCAATTTGTCTTACACGATGAGGCTGCCAGCCCCATGCACAACTTCATATTAGTCGCACCGTACGACATGCCCGAGGGTGCAGTAGTTCTCTTCTTTCTGTGTCTCCAGAGACCCCACGGAGACCTACACGTTATGTGGAGAATAGTGACATCAAATTAATAAAACCAAAAAAAAAAGGTGATCCTATAGATACAGAGGTTTTCAAACTGTGCGTCGCGGCTCCCAGGGGCGTCGCGGCCCTCGGCTAAGGGCGTTGCGGTGGTTTGGGAAAAGTGTTGGGCTCGATATTATGAGCCAAGGTCCATCAATAAATATAGATCTTTGTAGGACGACATGTTTGCGCCAAGGTATTATTACATGTACCAATACGTGTCATTAGGTACTAGAAGTTATTGACAAATGCACCATAAAACTCCAGAGCAGGCCTATGTTACGAACAGCTGATCACTAAAAAAAATATACACATTCAGAAGTCAATAATATCTTTGTGGGTACAATTGCTTATATATAATATATAGTATAGAGAGGAGCCGCGGTGATTTATGCACAGGTCAAGGGAGCCGCGGACCAAAAAAGTTTGAAAACCTCTGCTATAGAAGATGGAGCCGCGGTAGCAAAATGGTTACTGCACTGGCTTCCTAGCTCAAAGGTCCAAGGTTAGATCCCCAGATGAGTCGGGATTTTTTTTTTAGGCCGCAAACGGCTCCTGGGTCGACCCAGCCCCAACTGGGTACCAGAGCAACTTCTGGGAAGGTTAAGGCGGCCGGCGTGATGCTGACCACATCAACCCCTAGTGTACCGATAGTCGAGAAAATATGTGCCTAACACCGTATTCCTAATATGCCTCAATGGGCGTGTAACGGGATCCTTTCCCAACCCCCCTTTTTTATAGAAGATACTGCGGTAGGAGACTGAAGTGTTAGAGACTTCACTACACTAGGTGTAACATCGAGAGGTGGGGGTGAGCGATTGCCCTCCTTGCTGCTTTTTCCTTCCGTAACTTAAGAGCAAAGTCAAGGACCCGTTTACAGCTAAGTAGATTGGAGCGTGTCGATACCGAGATTCAAACCCGGGCACTTTTGGTGCGAGAGACCAGCGCTCTAACCACTCTGACAATCGTACGATCATCAAATTGGTTCCCGGGTAAAAAAAATAATAATAAAAAAAAAAAAAAACCGCCAGGCGCAGAAAGAGAACTAAAAAAGAAAAAAAGGACAAATTTAACCTTCCAGCGTGACTCATGGGTTAAAACCACACAGATGGCACCATCACAAGCAGTGATTGGAACCTAGACCAGCACCACAGTCTTAGAACAGGCCAGCACAAGAGGGCGCTTCTTTGGTAGACATGACTCCAGTAGGCATATGTCCCCTTGAGGGCGGCTAGTAATTAAACGGTGGAAACGTTTGCCCTCTTCTTCTTTGTATTCCAGCACCCTTAGGTTTATACTAAATCTGTCCAGTGGCGTACTAATGGAAGTGCGGGGGGGGGGGGGGGGGAACCCGCCCTGGGTGAAGCCAGAAGCGGTTGCCATCGGACACTATTATTAGTTTTTCCTACTGTTAAATATATACAATTGTGTTTCTTTATGGGAGGGGATGCCAAACGTAGGATCTTCCCCAGGTGCCTAAATACTTCAAATACGCCCCTGAATCTGTCTCCAAGGTCTTCTATCTTGTGCACTCTAATACAATTCTTTCGTGTCTTCTTCTGTTGCTTCTTTACTTTCGAGCTCCCAGTGGGTCATAAACTCCATTCATGCCATTAGTTCGTGCCATTAGTTCATGCCATTAATAATAATAATAATTTCTTTAAGCACCAAACACGGCGCATAAGGCAGAAACCAGTGCTCTCCAGGTTGTTCGTTGTGACGCCACTCCTCTTAGCTCTTGCACATTATTTAGGCCCAACGTTCTTCCTTCTCTTATTATTGTTCTTCTGAGTGTTTCTTTTGGTCTTCCTTTTTTCCTCTTACCCTCAGGAACCCAAGTGAGCGCCTGTAGTGGTATTCTGTTGTTTTGCATTCGTAGGACATGACCGATGTATGACCATCGTCTTTTCCTTATAGAGTCGGAGACATATTTCTGCCTAGAGTCTTCTCTTATTTGTCGATTGGTCTTGAATTCTTTCCAACTGATGTTCATGAGTTTTCTAAGACATTTGTTCTCGAATGTATTCAGCTTTTTCTCCAATGATTTAGTTATTTTCCAACTCTCACAACCGTATGTTAACACTGAGATAACATTTGAATTAAACAGACGAAGCTTGGTATGTATATTGTAAATTAATATGAAATTAATATGAAACAAATATAAAGGTATGTTATCAGGCACTCGCAGGAAATAAAGAAGTAGAACACCAGACAACAGAAAAACAACAGACATGAGTGGCTTACCCAGGATTTGAACACTGGACCTTCCGTGCGACAACCCCGCCTAGCCATGCAAGCGAATCACACTATCCGCTCTGCCATCTACGCATCATCAAAAATGATGTTTCAATGGCAGGTCAATAGTGCGAACCACAATACACGACACCAGAAGTCCTCCATGGGCAGTTCAGCCTATTAATGACGCAATCACTTCTGTTGTATTTCTATCAAGCAGTATAGGCCGAAACTGCCCATGGAGGACTTCTGGTGTCGTGTATTGTGGTTCGCACTATTGACCTGCCATTGAAACATCATTTTTGATGATGCGTAGATGGCAGAGCGGATAGTGTGATTCGCTTGCATGGCTAGGCGGGGTTGTCGCACGGAAGGTCCAGTGTTCAAATCCTGGGTAAGCCACTCATGTCTGTTGTTTTTCTGTTGTCTGGTGTTCTACTTCTTTATTTCCTGCGAGTGCCTGATAACATACCTTTATATTTGTTTCATATTAATTTCATATTAATTTACTGTTTACAGGCCTCAGGTTTCCCTCCCTTATTTGTAATAAATGTTGGTATGTATATTCAATGATCGTAATTTCCAAATCTTAGATAATCTATTGAAGGCGCAAGCTGCCAAAGCAATTCTAGTATGGATTTCTCTTGTTGTGTCACCATCCTGAGTCATTTTACTGCCTAAATAATTGAAACTTTCAACTTTCTGTAGTTTTTCCCCGTTCAAGATGATATCAAAGGTCTCGTTAGAAAAGTTCATAGCTTTAGTTTTAGAGGCATTTATTTGGAGACCTATTTTAACCGAGAGATGACACAAATTATTTATTGCTTCTTGGGATTGTCTTGGTGTTGAACTTAAGAATGCTACATCATCTGCAAAATCCAGGTCCCACAGGAATTTTCCATTTGTCCATTTTATACCTAATTGTTCATTGTGGGTATAGTTTCTCATAACCCAATCAATAGCTATTAGTTCATGCCAAACGTTTTTGTCCATTGCCATCCGTTCATGTTCTTTCCATTTTTTTCTCCAGTTCTCGTCCCCATGTTTTCTCTCTCTTGTCTGTCTTCTTCTCTATCAAGTTTGTCCATAGTTTTCTTCTCTATGAAGTCTGTTTATAGTTTTCTTTTTGTTTATAGTTTTCTTCTCTATCAAGTCTGTTTATAGTTTTCTTCTTTATCAAGTCTGTTTATAGTTTTCTTCTCTATCAAGTCTGTTTATAGTTTTCTTTTTGTTTATAGTTTTCTTCTCTATCAAGTTTGTCCATAGTTTTCTTCTCTATCAAGTTTGTCCATAGTTTTCTTCTCTATCAAGTCTGTTTATAGTTTTCTTTTTGTTCATAGTTTTCTTCTCTATCAAGTCTGTTTATAGTTTTCTTCTCCATCAAGTTTGTGTATAGTTTTCTTCTCCATCAAGTTTGTGTATAGTTTTCTTCTCCATCAAGTTTGTGTATAGTTTTCTTCTGCATCAAGTTTGTGTATAGTTTTCTTCTCCATCAAGTTTGTGTATAGTTTTCTTCTCCATCAAGTTTGTGTATAGTTTTCTTCTCCATCAAGTTTGTGTATAGTTTTCTTCTCCATCAAGTTTGTGTATAGTTTTCTTCTCCATCAAGTTTGTGTATAGTTTTCTTCCATATCAAGTTTGTTTATAGTTTTCTTCTCTATCAAGTTTGTTTATAGTTTTCTTCGATATCTTAAGTCTTCTCCTCTTGTCGTCTTTATCTTAAATCTATCTCCAAAATTTCTTTTCTATGTTAAGTCTGTCTCCAGTTGTCTTGTGTATCTTAATTCTGTGCTGTCGCAAGATCTTTTATCTATCTTAAATCTACCAATTCTGTCTGCTGTCAATTCTGTTGTTGAGTCTCCAAGTTGTTCTTTTACAGAGCGATTTAAAGGCCAAGGACGACCAAATACTGGCATTAATTAGTTTATTAACATTCCAGGTGGCGATAATGTAGGTTACCCGAAGTGAGACAAGATCAAACAACTATCCAGACTCCTTTCTGCTTTCTCTATTTACCTCAACATTATCATCTTTGAGGGAAGGTCTTCTTCCACTGTGGACAGCTGTGTTGAACAATTTATGCATATGTCTAATACCCTTCTCCGACCTTTTTTTTTCCTTCTTCAGTCGAACTCTATTTCTCTTGCTCTGTAGATTTCAGAACGAGGACTGTCTTGTTATCCTTTCAACTGGTTTTTGTTTTCAAGGTGTTTCCTATCCAACGCCAACATTTTCTTTTCATATCTTGTTTTACATGTACGCTTATTGATCCTTATTATCATTTCCACATTGGTGATCTTGTTGTTCCATTTCGATCCTTCAATTCTGCAGAAGCACTAATTCGTGTTATTGTCTGTTTGTTTGAGAGCCATACAGCTCTGGCGACTGTGCAGTAGAAATTAAAAGAAGACTTGCAAGTACCTCACATAAACTAATACAGATGAAAAACCTATGGCAAGGCACAAGCAAAGAAACCAAGTTACAACTGATCAGAGCATGTATATTCCCAGTAGCAACATACGGCTGCGAGACATGGACACGCAATAAAACAGTTGCAAAAACGATTACATCATTCGAAATGAAATGCTACAGGAGGATGTTGAGAATACCCTGGACAGAAAAAAAGACCAACAGAGAAGTACTGCACTCACTAAACGTACAGCAACATTGGCTCCTAAATACCATCGCAATAAGGAAGTTGAAATTTTTCGGTCATATAAAAAGACATAATAGTATGGAAAAATTAGTAATGGAAGGCATGGTCCCTGGAAAAAGGGGAAGGGGACGACCTAGACGACGGTGGATCCAGGACATCACAGAGAGTCTGAACTTGTCTTTGGATGACGCAGGTCGACTTGCCCAGAATCGTGACGCGTTCAGAGCAGCTGTAATGGAGACATCGTTTTGGAGAGAATACGTCACATGATGATGAGAGCCATAGAACAAGACAGCTTTGACTTTTGAGTCGAAGATTCTGATTTCTGTACTTGACTTGATTTCTTGATAAATTTTCTCAATGCAACTAAAGCACCATGTGCCTTTTAAAATTCTGATTGTGATATCATTACTTATCTCTCTAACTCTGACAGCGCTGCTGCCAGGATATCTGGGGTGGTTCCACATCTTGTAAAGACATTTTACTTCCAACATGTGACACACATCAGGGAGTGTTTTCATTTACTTTTATAGTTTCATGTTCTCCACTTAATTCTCACTTTCTTTACCTTCTGCATTTAGTTTTTCTGTCCCTGACGAAGGCCTTGTGGCCGCAACGTAGTTGTTTTCTTGTCCTTTCTCCCAGTAAGACGTATCACAATTTTTTTTTTTCATTCTGCATCTTGTAAAGATGAATCTCCCAGTTCAATCCGGATGTCAATCGTGTCATTTCTTCTTTTATATACTCTTTTGATCTTATATCATCTTTGAAATGGTATGCCAAGGTCACCAATATGGAACAACTAATGACAAGAATCAGACAACAGCCAGTGGGGGGGCTTTAAGGGGCCAAAGCACTTGATCTACGGTGGGACCACTTCTGATGATCAGACTGCCTCCTGTTGTATCGCTCTGTATAGAGTTTCCTATTGTCACGAGAGGGTTGATTATTATTTAAATTATGATAGGAAACTCTTTACAGAGCGATACAACAGGAAGCAATCTGATCATCAGAAGAAGTCCCCCCGTCCGACAAGTGTTTCGGCCCTACATACTCCTTTACACTCTAAGGGGGGCGGGCCCACTTGGGTCATGACTCCCAAGCGTCTCAGCCTCCTGTTGTCTTGTATCGAAAATGAACCCATTTCACTTATGGTAGCAACTTTAATCCACAACTCCGCCAGCCGTGGAGGCAATTGTGAAAGTGACAAAGAGAAGACAAATTATTCCGTTCGCTCCGTAGCACATCACAACTACGGACACACACTGAGTCACCTGCGCGAAGCGGACGAGACTTGACACTGCGCGCTCGCCGCTGAAATTCTCCCTGACACCCCTTATAGTATACATCGCCTGTCGCCTCTCAGCCACAGCCCTTTCACTAGTACGCCTAAAAACTCAGCGTATTGTGGACTTAGAAAAATTCCTGGTGTTTTCTGTACCGCAGCGTTTATTGTCACGATTTCCATTGCCCATTGCGGTTGTTCCACAGACAGCCTGATGCCTTTTCGGCAGTTTCACTAAGCCTCTTCAGTGCCCTTGTTCTCGACTGTCCCTTCAGCCCCAACAGTTTCAATAGATCATACACTGATGCAGCCACAAGCCCTCTTGCGTCCACTTCAACTGCCATGACCCTTGCAGTGAACCCATTGTGTCTCAGATCCGCGGCCAGATCACTATACTTGGCCGCTTTGAACGAATGTTGCTCGTCTAATCAGGATTCAAATGGCACGGTCAGTTCAATCAGTATGACCTGAAGCGTCGCTGAAGAATGAAGCACTATATCCGGCCGTCTACGCGATTTCCTGATACTCTCTGGATATGCCCCTCGTCCAGGTAGGTCTACCGCCATCTCCCAGTCGTTTGCACAGTCAAGAAGAGATGGTAAACTGCTACCAGGTTTACTCGGTTTGGGGTGTGCTGACTTTCCTGCCCTCAGAAAGTATGTATTTGCGGTGCTCGGCCCGGGTTTGCTATTCGCCTTCATCCTTGCCAGATCTATTGTCGCAGCAAGCTCATTTAGCACTTTGTTTTGGCGCCAAGTGTATCGCCCTTGCCCTAATGACACCTTACACGCTGAGAGCACGTGTTCGAGTGTCTGCCTTCCCTGGCATAGGGGGCACTGCTCATCATCCGACTTTCCCCATTTCACAAGGTTGGTGGCCGACGGCAGCAGGTCATACATTGATCTAACAACGAAGCTGAACCTAAGAGGTGCAATATGCCATATATCATTCCATGTCAAGGACCTCTGCAGGGCTCCTTCCCATGTAGTCCATTTGCCTTGTTGGACCTGCTGCACTGCTTTTTGCAACCTCTTATCATTCTCAGCTCTTCGAATCTCCTAAACTACCATGTCTCTGCGCTCCCTGCTTGATGCCTTGGACCACCAGCGGATGTCTCCATGATCAAATCCCCGTCTATTCGTTTGTGTGTATCCGATTACCTCCCTCAGTTTGAGTGACTCTTGGGCAGCATCAACAGCTTCTTCCACTCTCCACTTCCTTCCCGTTTTCAGTGTGGGCTGAATGGACTTAACCACGTCATCAGCTGATACACGTAGCATCATTGCAAGCCTTGCCTTTCCAACTTTGTACTCTTCAACAACTGACTTGAAAGGAAGCAGAAGTTTTGACTTTTTGCAGTACAGTGCTACATCTGACAGACCTGGTGGTACCCCTAGCCACTTTCTCATGAACTTGTTGACCTTCTGCTCTATAGCCTCCACTGTACTTGTGCTTATTTCATATATAAGCAGTGGCCACAGCAACTTCGGTATCAACATGAACTGGAGGCACCACAGTTTGAACATTCCCAGGAGTCTGCTTTGGTCTATGATCTGTAGCCCTCTGTCTGCCATTTCTATTGTCTGTTGCACTGCCTTCGAGTCTTTTAATGAGGCATCGTACACCCTGCCAAAACTTTTAACAGGTTCCTCAATGACAGTAGGGATTCTTTGGTTGGAACCCATGAATATGTCCTCTGCTATCTTCCCTTTCCTGACTGATATGCTTCTCGACTTCTTGGGTTTGAAGCTCATTCTGCACCAGCTGACTAGTTCATCCAGGCGTTCTAACATCCTCCGGGCCTGATGCTCATCTGATGTCAGAATTGTTGTGTCATCCATGAATCCTTTGAGCGGTGGCATGTGACACATTCCACCGAGCTTTGGACCTATAGCCATTCCGTCAGCCGCATTGAGGATTACCTGCATAGCCATCACGAATAGTATCGAAGAGATGGTACACCCTATCGCAATTCCAACTTCAATGCCAATCCACTTCGTTGTGTACTCTCTGGTTGAAAATCTGACAGCAAACCCTGCGAAATACAGCTTCAGCATTGCTGCAATCTCTTGTGGAACATGATACATTTCTAGGGCCTGCCACAACATCTGTGGAATGGATCCATAAGCATTCGCTAGATCCAACCAGATTACATGGAAGTTTGTTCTGTCAGACTTTGCCTTTTGGATTGCTTCCCAGATCATTGTGGCATGCTCTAGACATCCTGGTGTACCTGGGATACCTCCTTTCTGAATGGTAGTGCCAATGTACCCATTTGCCAGGAGGTATGTAGTGAGTCTTTTCGCCATCACTGAGAAGAATATCTTCCCTTCCACATTGAGTAGTGAGATTGGCCTGAATTGACTGATGTCTGTGGAATTTTGCTCCTTCGGGATGTAGACTCCGTTCGCCTTTCTCCATTCCTTGCTTACAAGCTGGGTTTTCCACGCATTCTTCAGTAAACGGAGCTGTCGTTTGAGCACTTCAGGGCATCTCTTATACACCACATATGGAACACCATTAGGACCTGGAGCTGACTTGCACCGATCTTTCTGGACAATGCTTTCTACCTCTTGCACCGTTGGGGGCTTGGTGTTAAATTCAGCTCCTGGCTTACTCGGCCATTTAAGGCCTGCCATGCTGTTGAGCGGCTCATCTCTGCAACCATCTGAATATGTCATTCTAAGGTGTTCTTCCAGGTCTTCTTTCTTGATGTTTAGCGTACCCGACCGTGGCTGCTCAAACAGTTCTTTGGCAAACCTGAAAGGCTCCCTAAAGAATCTTTCCCTATCCCTTCGAGTCTTCCTGGACAAAAAGTTGTATCAGAGAATACCAGGATAGTGCCAGATAAGAGACTGGTCTTATAAGAAATACCCCCTTTTCTGAAAAGAATAAGGATGTATCGACATCACAGGTAGGATCAAGCTGTATAAGTTTCTAGGTATGATGACATTATATGTTCTTAGATTCCTATGGGCTCCCTCCCAAAATCCTCCTATGATTATATTATTATTATTGTTGACTCTGCTAGGGGCATTACTAAATTATCTACCAACAAGAACTTGAACTCAACTTAAATAATTACGTAAGTCTGCTGGCAAATATTTACAATTTATATTTACAGATCTTATTTTCTTCTTGAAAATCTTTAACGAAAATCACCTTCAATTTACAAAATTAAATAAATAAGCACTTGAAAATTGTTCCACAAAAAATTATCAAAGGTCTCTGAATTTGTAAGAGGTGATCACTGGATTTAACTATGCCCCAACGTGGGTCATCATATGATTACTGTCAATACTCTTGGTGTGATACTCTAACTTGGTCTTGTTTTTCACTCATCTTTAGAATGAATCTGGTTCCACTTTGGTCCTGGAAGTACAGTTACTGATCTTCCTCCAGGCAATAGGTACTTGCTGATTGGCCTTCTGAACTCAAAAGGCACCTGCATCAGGAGTTCCCTCAGTAGTGGTTGACCTTATTAAGTGTAGTTGGGTTTACAGGATATAACCTGAAACATAATAAATGTAACCCCTATATGGTCTATCACTATCCCACTATCATTAGAGTTGGGGATGATAGACAGGTTCAGACAGTGTGCTAGCAGATGCACAGGACATAGTATAGAAGCAACAACCAAATCCAGTTCACTGTGACTACAATTTCCCTCTAAATCCTTAGTTAGAGCCATTTGTCCATGATCCGCCTCCATACAATGATTAGGTCTAGTATAAAATACTAAGTAATAGCTTAAACAATCCAGTAAAACAATCACTTTCATCCTTCCTTACGTTCCTGGTGTGTGTTCCATTCCATCAAGAAGTAATTCTTTAAATGCTTTTCTAAACCTACAGACACACTTTTGCCATCATTCTCAATTATTGTTGAATATCACAAGCTTGGCCTTTTGCCTCCAGAAATTACACAGTAGTTCTAACACATCTACACACTTCCTAACGCACACTGTAATTAATCACTAGAAATACATATATATATATATATATATATATATATATATATATATATATATATATATATATATATATATATATATATATATATATATATATATAGATTCTTTCTTACCCTCAGGCACATACAGTCGAACTGTTAATGGTTGTAATGGTCTGCTCTCAGGTGCAAAAGGCATAGGCACTATTCACTAACACGTTTTGCGCTCGCTGTAATTTTCAAAATATGACTGGCCTATTTCCGTTTAGAACACCGTTATTTATAGTCCGAGGTCGGACGTCAGAGGGGGTTTCCTGCTCAACTAGTATTTGCGTTCAGAAATTGTGCGTATCATCTGCCTATGTGTACAAATCAGGAAAACTAAGATTTTATTTATCTACGTTATTCCTGGAGCGAGTTTCTTCATCTAAAGCTTAAAACACGCCATGTATTATTCTACATCTTCCTATCTAATAGTCTTTTACTGTCCTAAGTGCATTTTATTCTATGCGTTCTCTAAACAGCAAAATTATGGACTAACCTGAGGCCTCGATGCATTCAACCAGAGATTTCTCTCTTAATATACTACTGGTCGTAAAAGTCTCTGCACAGATGTGTAGAGCAACCTTTCCACTATCGTATTGCTGACCTCTTCCAGGTGGTACTTCTTTCCTAAGTCTGTAATTAATTGTCATCCTCCACTCGTTTGCACATATTAGGTTGGCCATTTTGACGGCCTAATGCTTTAGTAAACAATGCATAACGGTACCATCTGATTGGTCCGTGTATCAAGCAGTTCTTATAAAGTTTGGCGCGCGGTTTCGTCAGAGTTACTCAGAATGAACGTGTTGTGAAACAGACCACTTCACGACACCTATCAGTGGAACAAGAGATGAGAAGAAGACGCTGCCAACGGATAGGACACACATTGAGGAAACATGCTTATAGCATTACAAGGTAGTCCTTGTTCTGAAATCCTGGGGGAAAGAGAGGCGGAGGTAGACTAAAAAACACACGGAGAAGACAAGTGCAGACAGATGTGAAAATGATCAGGAATACATGGAAAGAACTTGAGCTGATGGCACGTGACAAAAGGACATGTGTTCGTTGAAGACCTATGCTCCTTGAGGAACAAAAAGGTATTGAGTCATTGATATGCTCCTTGTCTTTTCTCTTTTTTTTTTTAAACTGAATATTTGTGACCTCTCATCATACCTCCTCATTTTATCTTGTATCCGGTTAAGATTATGAAACAGAAAACCCAGGTCGTTGGCAAAATCAAAATCGTCAAGCTGTTTTGTCTGAACCCACGGAATTCCGTTTAGTTACGAGTATAAAGAAATGTTATACACTAATTAACGTTATGGATGCAACGCACTCAAAACAACGGCTCGCGGGACTTCTGTTACGTAATGGATTATGTAGCAAGTATTGAATGAACCTTTGTAATATACATTAAGATATTTTGTAACAGCAAGAAATTGTTGTGTCAGATCTTTGTAGATATTGATTCTTAAATTGCAAAGGAAGGTGGAAATCTACCTCAGTCTAAAGCAAGCATAACTTTCGAGGAGACAAAGAGTTTTATCAGAATCAGATACAGAAACAAATGGGATGTGGAGCATCCAGGTCAAACACCAAATGATGCACACTACCAGCTCAACAGAAGAGAACAAGTGATAATCTTCAGACTCCGCACTGGCTACAACAGATTGAGATACCATCTATTCAACAAGCTAAAGATAGGAACTACCGATCAGTGTAACTGTGGCACTGATGAAATGGCTGCTGAACATCTGCTTCAAAGTTGCCCAACATTTGCGGAACAGAGAAAGCGCATACGGCTGACACCAGTACCGTTCGTGGAAAAGCTGTACGGAGATTCAAATAGCCTCAAACTGACTACTGCTTTCTTTGAAAACATTCAAGTGGACGTCTGATAGTGTACGAAGAAAAAGAAGAAGAAGATCCTTCAATTGAAATTTGTGACGTAACGTGCACATTCGCTTGTCCGCGTATTTGTTGGCTTCGATTAGATAATAAAACAAACAAAATTATATACACGAGTACGTTACACGCCAAAAACATTGTGGGAAATAATTACGCTGTGCTGTTTCTACTGTAAGTCCTCATGGACGTTACTAATCCCCCTATGCTGTTTTTAATGCATGTCCTCATGACCGTGCTAATTTTCATTTGCTGTTTGAATTCATCTGGATGCACCGGTTATGAGGCTGTGGACCAACGCATGCATGGGGAAAAGAGGGAAAAATCCAGTGGACTGAAATTGCACTAATTAATTAACCGCCATTATAACACATGTTTTGTAAATGTACGGATATGTTTTTAAATCTTGTCTTGATAAGCAGATTCTGCCGTAAATTAATATGAGACAAACATAAAGGTATGTTATCAGGCACTCGAAGGAAATAAAGAAGTAGAATACTAGACAACAGAAAGACAACAGACATGAGTGGCTTACCCAGGATTCGAACCCTGGACCTTCCGTGCGACAATATTAATTTACTATTTACAGGCCTCGAGTTTCCCTTCCTTATGTGTTATAGATTCTGCCGTAGGGGAGTGAAGTGTTAGAGAGTTCACCATACAAGGTCCAGCATCGAAAAGTGCGGGGGTGACCAGTTTCCTTCCTCGCTGCCTTTTCCTTCTCTAAGTCAAGTGCAAAGGCAGGTACCCATTTACAGCTGGGTAGAATGAAACGTGTCGATAACATGAATCGAACCCAGTACCTTTGCCGCGAGACCAGCGCTCTAACCACACTGCCAATCTGACTCTTGTCTTGATACTTATTTTTTTTTTTTTTAAAAGCACAAAACAAAAAATTCAAAATAAAATTCTTTACTACTCCGTCTGCGAGCCGTTATTTGAAGGAGTATCGACTAAATCGGCCGAGTTACTAGCTGAATTCATTATCTACTCTTAAATATAAATATAGGATACTTATTCAACCTCATCCAAAACGCAACGGGGAAAAATTCAAGAAAGTGTGTCTAGAAGCAAACATCCGCCATTATTAAGAATGGAAACACAATGCGCGTGGTTTCAACAGGCAGGAAATTAAGTTCCCCGCACGAAAACGCAGCCATGAAAAAGATGGCAACTTTGGTTGCAAAGATGTAACGTAATAATATTATATATAGCGCTCGCTTCCACTTGCACATTTGCCTTCAACTCTGCCTTCTATTATGGTCTTCAGTACGGTGTTATGTCTTTTTATATGGCCAAGATATTTTAGCTGTCTAATTTTGATCTCCTTTATTAGTTCTCTTGTCATACTTAGGTTTTCTAGGACCTCCTTATTTTTCTTCTCTTCTCTTTCCATGAGATGTTGTCCCCCATTCTTCTATATATCCACATCTCGAGGGTCTCAAATCTTAATTCCAATTGCTTATTCATTTGCCCATGTTTCTACACCATGCAGTAATGAAAATATATATAACACATTACGATTCTCAGTTTTAATCCAATATAAACCGAAAAGCCTAACCGGACGAACCAATAGTCAATAAATAAATATTATACACATAAAGGTATGTTTCAGACGCTCGTGAGAAACAAAGAAGCAGAAAACCAGACAATAGAAAAACAACAGAAGTAAGTGGCTTACCGGAGAATCGAACCCAGGACCTTCCGAACGGCATCCCCGCCTAGCTACAGAAGCGAATCACACTATCCTCCTTGCCAGCTAGGCACCACAAAAATAGCGCTTCGAAGACATGGGTCATTAGCGCGATTCGCAGCATGCAACACTGGATATGTACCTATGGCGATCCAGCGTAATTAATGACGCAATCACTTCTGTTGTTCCCCTATTATACAGTATAGGTCAGATTACACAGGACAAAGATCTTAATACTGTGTTTAGTAAATGATAGAAGAATCTGAACAGTACAGGACAGAGGGTAGGTTTGGTATTTTATAAACATTTAAACAAATAAAGAGGGGAAGCCTCGAGGCCTGTAAACAGTAAACAAATAAATATTTTACACATAAAGGTATGTTACAGGCGCTCGTGAGAAACAAAGAAGCAGAAAACCAGACAAGAAAAAAACAACAGAAGTGAGTGGCTTACCAAACCCAAGACCTTTCGAACGGCATCCCCGCCTAGCTACAGAATCGAACAGACCAACCAGCTTTACTGTCCTGAATTCCATAACCCGTAGCAGATGATCCACTGCCAGTCCTTGTCCAAACACCTTGTGATCGAGTGATTTTTTGGCAAGGATGATTAAGCAAAAACACATCAAACTATTAGACACGATTATTTCATGATGATGACCCTTCATCTTCCCAAGGAATACAGCCCTTCAAAAAAGATACGCTAATTCTTCCTGTCCTGTGCCATCAGCTCACCATCCCCTTCATGTCTCTCTCCAGTTCTCTTCTCCGGGTGCTCTTTTTGGGTCCCTCAACCTCCCGTACCCTGAGAATTTCAGAACAAGATCTCCCTTGTCAGGTCAGTCCTGTTGTATGGCTCTGCGACATGGAGAGCAACAAAAACAACAACCAAAAAGCTACAGACTTTTATAAACGGGTGCTTGCGTAGAATAGAAGGACTGAAATGGTATGACAAAGTCACAAATGTGGGATTGATGACAAGAACCAGACAAGTGCCAGTGGAACAAGAGTTGAGAAGAAGACGCTGGCGATGGATAGGACACACATTGAGGAGACCTGTTGATAGCATTACAAGGCAGTCCTTGTTCTGGAATCCACAGGCAAAGAGAGGCAGAGGTAGACCCAAAAAAAAAATACATGGAGAAGAGAGCTGGTACAGGACAGGAATACTTGGCATGTTTTTGCTGAATGCCTATGCTCCTCGGGAAGCTAAAGGGTATTGATTGATCTACCTTGTAATGCTTTCAATAGGTTTTCTCAATGTGTCTCCCATCCATCTTCAGCGTCTTCTTCTCATCTCTTATTAATATGCATATGTGTACTGTCGTGGAATATTCTAATCCACATATATAAATTATTAGGTAAATATGAAGCCTAACAAATAAAATTAATAAAGAAAAGAGCAATGGTAAAGAACAGTGCTGTCACAATGACTGTACTCGAAATCCCCTTGTTTTCTACTGCGTATGCAAATTGTAACGTTTCACGTTGATATTAAAGGCCTTCTGCAACATACACGCGTTTCCCAAACACACAATAAAATGTGCTGCCTTTCTAAGAAAAACCTTGAAATATGCAAGTTGACCTAAATTTTAAATTCCATTCATGTCTTTTTCTACACTATGTTACCAAGATCAAAAGACAGATGGACTAAAGGATAGCGAGAAGGGAGAGGCAGAAAGCCGAACACTAAACACGCTTCGCGCGATACACAAATGCTGCCATCACGCGTGTAAGACTACATGCACTAACTTTTTTTTCAGACGGACAGTGATAAAATACATTACCCATCCCAGAGTTAGGTTTATAAATCCTGAAAAACTCTTATTAGAAAAGATAACATTAGATGGGTTTACGGTTGAAAACATAACAGTACCCAGACAGCACATCTTCGAAACAGGAGGTAGAAAATACATATTTTGAACGCAGCCACGTAGCTCTTTTAAATTTGTATATTTGGGTTCCTTAGGGCTTGCTGACAAAGAATATGTAAAACGTTACGCAAATAGTCCAGGAATTAATAAATTATACCCAAAATAAAATAGTGGGGATGCCTGACAGCATGGAATCATTTCTGCTCATAAAATTTTTTTATAACGTGTTTGAAAAAAATCTTACGTTACAGAATTAGCCTACCATGTAAACTCCAAATTGATTGGAGCGCAACAAATGAAAGACTAACCACGATTGGTCGGGCTATAAATACTATCTTTCGTTGTTAGGGGAGACGTGAAAAGGTAACATTTTTTCAAACACTTGTCGAAACGTGGCCTCATTGGCTAGACTCGCTGATATACTCACTTAGGAGCGTTAGTTCGAGACCACTAGTGCAAATAATCTTGATAAAGCAACAGTGCGTTGAAGCCAGCTCATATTTGTGTTAAATAAAAGCCTGGAACATAAGCAGATGGGAATTTGTGCCAGTAAATGTGCCAGAATTCATTGCTAATCAACGTATCTGTGTTTATTCTATGAATTGTGGTAAGCTTGAACCATTCAGTATCTTTTAATGAAAATTGAATGTAAATTGTTAATTTATGCCTGTATATATATGTGTAGTTCAGTGGCAAACAGGAGATAAAGCCTATAATGCTCCAGCCTGAACAGAGGGTGTCGGAGGGAAGTAAAACGGCATGGAATGGCCAAATAGTACACTGACACCTGGATGATTGATTAGACAGAAATAATGCTGGAAGTGCAGAGGCGTAGTAACCATTAAGGAGGGTAATACTGGTATAAAGTATTTCAGATGAAGCTGACAGTTGGCCTAACGCTCTGAACTCAATGTTTGTGTTGTATTGTGCTCAGTGTAGAACTAGAGTATCAATTAGTTATGAAGTAGAAGGTACATCCTTCTTGTTTTCAGGGACCGTGGTCTTGATGGTACTGAGCAGCACCTGGTCAGAGCTTTGCTGAATCCAGAGTCGGACAGCATACTCCTTGGTCCATTTAGCTATCAGTGAGGTGTCTCCAGAGCCCAGAGGAGAATTCGAGCAGAGGAGTCCTTTCCTGCCGCCATCACGCAAGATAAGCTGATTTGGCCAGCTGAGCTCAACATTATGTCCCCTCATCTTGAAATGACTTTGTAAAAATAACATTCAGAGGGGAATTTAATTGTCTTAATATCAGGAACTGAGAACATCTCCAATACTAGTCCCAAAAGACAAACTATTGAAGTCATGATGACAAATACCAACAGAGCTTGAACAAAACAAAACCAGTATTACCTCATATTACCACTACACAACTGACACACATAGGATATTTTAATAATATATGTCACTACAATATTCATATTGATAAAGTCTGTACATATACTTGTAATTAAAATTGATTGTGATTCCTGGTTCCTTTGTATTTGAATCAGGACACATATACCTTTATGATAACCATGAATACATATTGTTATTTGAAAAGTTATCAGTGACTCCTTAAGATATTCTCATAGAGTGTTATATGTATGTGAGTGTCACAGTGTTGTCAAGAGTAGTGGATTAAATTAAATTGTTTATCTGTCTGTTGTTGTGACTTACACTTCATCATACACATACCCTAGACACATAACGTAGTCATCACACTATTCCAGAATAATTCTGACTGAGATATATAGATATGTGGTAGCAAGTAAGGTTATCTATAATACACTACTCTTAATAGATATAGATACCTTCACAGCTGATCTCAGTCAGTACACTAAGTCCCCTATAAATATTTATAACATCCCACTTCACCACATATATTGGGGTCTCGCTCTTGGGATTTTGAATCTTTCCCTATTAAAAATATTGGGGGTAATTCACTTCAGGGAATATAAGAATTAAAAGGTATCCTTGGGTGGAATTAAATAAGGTTGAGCTCACGGTGCCTGTGTTGTCCATTAGATATATTTAGAGATTAAATTGTTGGTTAGACATTGTAGAAATTTACCTGATAGACAATGGCGGACCTGGCCAAATTTCGATCTGCTGCTGTTCAGACTGCAAAAGAGTTAGGATTAGATGGGCAAGTTATGGTTGCCTATGTCACTACGGAATGTGACAAATTTATTGAACGCGAAGAAAGAAGGTTTGAAGCCGAAAGAAAGTTAGAGGCTGAAAGGGAAATTAAGAAGTTACAATTTGAGGCTGAGGCTGAGACTAAGAGGTTGCAGATTGAGGCTGAGGCTAAGAAATTGGAGGCAGAAAGAGAAGACAAAAGATTAGCTGCAGAAGAAAGAAGATTAGCTGCAGAGAGGGAAGCAGAAAAGGAGGAGAAGAGATTACAAAGGGAACATGAGTTACGACTAAGGGAGTTTGAGTTTCAAGGCCATGCTCCTGAAAATGGTGCCAGTCCCTTTGCCTCTGATGCTACGGTTACTCAGGGAGCCTCAACCTCAGCTATGAATTTTCATTTAGATCATTTTGTTGAGAAAGACGATGATATTGAGAGCTATATAAATAGGTATGAACTATTAGCTACCACGTATGGGTTAGAGAGAGAAAGGTGGAGCTTAAAGTTATCTCAGGGACTTCGTGGGGCAGCTTATGAAGTTTTTGCAAAAATGAGCAGAGGTGATCAGGAAAATTATGACATGCTAAAGCAGGCTCTTTTGTTAAGGTATGAAAAGAATGCAGAATTTTATAGGAAAAAATTTAGGAATGCTAAACTACTGTCAGGTGAAACCTATCACCAGTTCTCTGCACGAATAGAGACATACTTGGAGAAATGGACTTCTCTGGGGAAAACCCAAGATCTTAAGGAAATGGTCCTTATAGAGCAATTAAGAGAGTCCATGGCTCCAGACCTGAGAAAGTTTCTCATGGAACAAGGTGCAGAGAGGCTGGGTGAGTTGCTAAATGTTGCTGAAAGGTATCAAGCAGCTCAAGCAGAGGTAACAGGTAATAAAAAGAAACAAGTGGATAACTTTAGGGCACCACAGAACTTTAATAAATTTGATCCTAGGGATCAAAATAAAGGTAAGCACCAATTTGATAGGCCACGGTATGAAAATAAAAATAAATTCCCACAATTCGATGAAAGGAAATATGATGAAAGAAAATCTTTCAACCAAGGAAAAAGGTGGTGTAAAAATTGTCAGATGGACAATCATGACACTGACCGTGGCAGAAGGAAACCTGTGTATATGGCAACCCTTCAGGTCAGGTCGACCTCAAGACAGGAGGAGGATATTATGTTAGATACCACTCCAGAAGAGATGAGGAAGGCACAGGCTGGGGATAAAACACTCAAGCCTTGTTTCAGAAAATTGTCAACTTGTCATACCACTCCAGGCAAGGGAGATTTTTACATGAAAAACAAGTTGATGTATAGGAAGACTGGAGCTAGATCCAATGGTCACGGACAGCTGGTTCTTCCAAAAAGATATAGGGCAGACTTAATAAGGAGCCTACATGTGAAACCAGATGGGGACCATGAGAAAATAGGTACCATCATTCAAAAGGTGGCTCACAATTATTATTGGCCCAAAGCAAGATGGGACATTGAGAATTTTGTAGAAAGGTGTAGCATAGCACATGAGGGAACACCCACAAGTGGGAACATGGATCAGGACCTGGACACGCCACGGGGCAAAATTAGGCCTGATAATAAAAAGAAAAATAGATTTGATAAAGTGGACCAAATGGAATGGGAAGCCCCTTTTCACGGACAAGCTTCACTTAACTGTTTTACAATGGCCACTATGCGGAGAGTGCAAAAAGATGTCTTACCCCAGGATAAGCCGAAAATCCCTCAATCGGACTTAAACAAACTGGAGGAAGAGGATGTAGAGAGGAAATCTCTCATCAAGAATTTTAAGTGGGGAGAAAGCCCCAAAAGAAAAATTGGTAGCGGTCGTTTTGTGAATGATAATTCTGGGAGGAAAAATCATCACTATAAAGCTTCGAGTGGAAGAGACCATACCGGTGCATGGACAAATAGGTCCACACAATTAAAGGTCCATATGTAGCTTTGTTAAGAACGTGGACTGATGAAAAGGCAGAGGAAAACATTACATCTTCATACCAATATGTGAATGAGCTGACCACTCGGTTAAAAACTGGCTGGAAACTTGCCAATGAAAATTTGAAACAAGCCAGGAAGAAACATGCTGCCTATTATAACAGGAAGGCGAAAGACAGAAATTTGGCTGTGGGAGAGAAAGTACTGCTTCTTTTGCCTGGGAGTCAGAATAAGTTACAAATTGGATGGCAGGGTCCATATACAGTTCTAGAGAAGGTGTCTAGAACAAATTATAAGATAGATAAGAAGGGGAAAGAAAAAATCTATCATGTGAATCTCCTGAAGAAATATTTGGAAAGAGAACATCAGGAAGAGACACACTTGTTGACCTTGTCCATCGCCATGGAGATGAAAAAGGAACCACTTTCATCATTTGAATATCCATTACACCCCTGTGAGACAGCAGCACAGGTGAAAATCAGTACACATTTAACGAAAACTCAGAAAGAGAGAGTGCAACAGGTTCTAAATAATCATGCAGAGGTGTTAACAGACCGACCAGGGCATACAAACCTATTGGAATATGATATGAAACTAATAGACTCCACACCTGTCTGTATGAAACCATATTCGATTCCGTTTGCTAAGGAGAAAGCTTTGAAGGAAGAGATAGACTATCTGTTGAAGGAAGGAATTATTTCGCACAGTGAGTCTTCGTATAGTTCCGGTGTTGTACTCTTAAGGAAGCCCTCTGGAGAACATAGACTCTGTATAGATTACAGGAGACTGAATGCTATTACAGAAGGACAGGTGGATCCATTGCCGGATACAAATCAGCTGTTTGCCAGACTAAATAAAGCTAAATATTTCTCAAAAGTGGATCTGAGTAAAGGATACTATCAGATTCCAGTAAAGCCTGAGGTTAGACCATACCTAGCTTTTAGTACCTCAGAAGGACACTATGAGTTTAATAGATTGCCATTTGGATTGAAGAATGCGCCTAGTGTCTTCTCTAGAATGATGAGAAAATTATTGGATCCTCTGAATAATCCCTGTATAACAAATTTTATGGATGATATCCTTATAGCAACAGAAACATTTGAGGAACACATTGACTCTCTGAACATGCTGTTTGATCGACTTAGGGAGGCAAATTTAACAGCCCGACCAACCAAATGTTGCGTTGGATGTAAAGAATTGGAATTTTTGGGACACACAGTTTATCAGGGAAACATGACCCCTGACCCAAAGAATTTAGAGAAACTACAGAAAGCCCCGAGACCACAAACCAAGAAGGACGTGAGATCCTTTGTCTCATTATGTGGTTTCTACCAGAAGTATATCAAAAACTTTAATTCCATATGTGCACCGTTAACTGAATTGACACGTAAAGGACATCCAGATCGCATTACATGGACACCACAATGTGAAATGACTTACCAAGAATTGAAGGAAAAGCTCACAAGTAAACCCATTTTGAAATTACCTGACTTAAGTCAAGAATTCATAGTAAGGACGGATGCAAGTAATATTGGGTTAGGTGCAACTCTACTACAGAAATCAGATGCATTGGATGGGGAATTAAGCCCAGTGGCATATGCTAGCAGAAAGTTGAATAAAGCTGAAATCAATTACTCAACTAGCGAAAAAGAATGTCTTGCAGTAATATGGGCAATAAAGAAATTCAATATTTATCTGTATGGGAAGGCATTTAAGTTGCAAACAGACCACAAACCTTTATCGTTTCTAGCACAGGCTAAGCATGAGAACTCTAGGTTACTCCGATGGTCTTTACTTCTGGCTCCATATAATTTTAGCATTGAGTATATATCTGGAAAAACCAATTTGGGAGCGGATTTTTTAAGCCGCCATCCGTGTGATGAGAATCACCGTAAACCCCAGCAATAATAATAAATTTCTCTATGTGTATATAGAATAAAGGACTGACATATAATGTCTGTTTTAAGAGGGGAGGTGTCGTGGAATATTCTAATCCACATATATAAATTATTAGGTAAATATGAAGCCTAACAAATAAAATTAATAAAGAAAAGAGCAATGGTAAAGAACAGTGCTGTCACAATGACTGTACTCGAAATCCCCCTTGTTTTATGCTTCGTCTGCAAATTGTAACGCTTTCACGTTGATAGTAAAGGCCTACTGCAACATACACGCGTTTCCCAAACACACAATAAAATGTGCTGCCTTTCTAAGAAAAACCTTGAAATATGCAAGTTGACCTAAATTTTAAATTCCATTCATGTCTTTTTCTACACTATGTTACCAAAACAAAAGACAGGTGGACTAAAGGATAGCGAGAAGGGAGAGGCAGAAAGCCGAACACTAAACACGCTTCGCGCGATACACAAATGCTGCCATCACGCGTGTAAGACTACATGCACTAATTGTTTTTCAGACGGACAGTGATAAAATACACTACCCTTTCCCAGAGTTAGGTTTATAAATCATAAAAAACTCTTATTAGAAAAGATAACATTAGATGGGTTTACGGTTGAAAACATAACAGTACCCAGACAGCACATCTTCGAAACAGGAGGTAGAAAATACATATTTTGAACGCAGCCACGTAGCTCTTTTAAATTTGTATATTTGGGTTCCTTAGGGCTTGCTGACAAAGAATATGTAAAACGTTACGCAAATAGTCCAGGAATTAATAAATTATACCCAAAATAAAATAGTGGGGATGCCTGACAGCATGGAATCATTTCTGCTCATAAAATTTTTTTATAACGTGTTTGAAAAAAATCTTACGTTACAGAATTAGCCTACCATGTAAACTCCAAATTGATTGGAGCGCAACAAATGAAAGACTAACCACGATTGGTCGGGCTATAAATACTATCTTTCGTTGTTAGGGGAGACGTGAAAAGGTAACATTTTTTCAAACACTTGTCGAAACGTGGCCTCATTGGCTAGACTCGCTGATATACTCACTTAGGAGCGTTAGTTCGAGACCACTAGTGCAAATAATCTTGATAAAGCAACAGTGCGTTGAAGCCAGCTCATATTTGTGTTAAATAAAAGCCTGGAACATAAGCAGATGGGAATTTGTGCCAGTAAATGTGCCAGAATTCATTGCTAATCAACGTATCTGTGTTTATGTGTATTGGCAGCAAAGAAATTTATATGCATGGTGTAATGACAGCTAAGAAATATACGTATGTGATCTTTATGTGTATGGGCAGCTTATAAATCTATATGTGCAGTCTTTATGTGTATGAAACTGGGTACCAGAGCAACTCTGGGAAGGTTAAGGCGGCCGGCGTGATGCTGACCACATCACCCCTAGTGTGCCGATGGTCTAGAAAATATGGGCCTTACACCATATTCACAATATGCCTCAATGGGTGTGTAACAGGATCCTTTTCCTTTTGTTATGTGGATGGGCAGCAATGAAATCTATATGTGCAGTCATTATGTGTATGGGCAGCTAAGAAATATATGTATGTGGTCTTTATGTGTATGGGCAGCTTAGAAATCTATATGTGTATGCTATGTAATCATTACAGGGGCGACTTTAACTGCTATATATCTTTACAAAGGCGGACAAGAATGCAATACATCTTTTTGCAGGGGCGGCTTAGAATATTATGCAACCTTCACAAGGGTGGCTTAGAATATTATGCAACCTTTACAAGAGCGGCTTAGAATATTAGAACACTGTGCAATCTTTACTATGGCGACTTAGTATGTTCCTCAATCTTTACTAGGGCGACGTAGTACGTTCCTCAATCTTTACTATGGCGACTTAGTACGTTCCTCAATCTTTACTAGGGCGACTTGGTACGTTATGCAATCTTTACTCGGGCGACTTAGTACGTTTCGCAATCTTTACTAGGGCGATTTGTAACGTTATGCAATCTTTACCAGGAAGACGTGGTGCTTCATGCAATCTTTACTGGAGAGACTTGGTGCGTCTGGTGCATCATGCAGTCTTTACTGGGATGACTTGGTGCGCTATGCAATCTTTACAGAGCGACTTGGTACGTTATGCAATCTTTACTAGGGCAGTTTAGTACATTACGCAATCTTTACCGCAGTGATTTGGCACGTTATGCAATGTTTACTAAGGCATTTAGAACGACACGCAATATTTAATAGGGAGTCTAAGAACGATATATAATCTTGACTAGGGTGGCTTAGACTATTCTGTAATCTTTACAGCGGCTTACAATAGTAGACAATCTTTTCAAGGGCGACGTAGAATGTTAGGCAATCTTTAAAGGGTGCCTTAGAATATTATGTAATCTTCACAAGTCCGTCTTAGAATGCTACACAATTTTTAGAAGAAGTGGTTAGAATGATACATAATCTTTACAGGGGCTGCTTAGACTGCTATACAATCGTTCCAATGACGGACGATAATGTTATACAATCTCATACAATCATGGCCTAGAATATTATGCAATATTTACAAAGACGTTGACGCTTTTGTGGTTTTAAAAATGGTCACAGGTTGGAGGTAACCGACCCAACGCCCAATCTACCTTAGTCGTTTTTTACGACATGTGTAATAGTTTACAGAGTTACTAATCTTTGTTCCCATTTCAGGCCCTGGTAACATAGGGGTGTATAACACATGAAGAACAGAACTGGGGTCGGACATGAGGGAGATGTGAAAGAAAAAGACAGGGAAAGAACTTGAGTTGATGGCACAGGACAGGAAGACTTGGCATACGTTTGTTGAAGACTTATGCTCCTTGGGGAGCTGAAATGCGATAATGATAATGATTTACAAGAGTTGTGGGTTCTATGACAATTTGGTTTACATGATGTGAAGAATAAACTTTCTTTGCGCATTGGTCTCTTTCAGGGAATCCCTATTGCTATTTTTAGCTAGATGTCCACGGTATTTTTAACATTCTTTTGTAAAACCACATCTATGTGGACCTTGCAATACTTTACTATCTTTACGCCTTAAAGCATGGTTGAATACATCAATTAGTTGCTATAATGTTATATAAGGGAGAGATATTGAGGACAATTAATGATCGCCTATTAGAGAATGACACTGCAATCGATGAATCATCAAGGCTATGACTGCTGGAGTTTTGGCATTAGGCGTAAGACTGGCAGGAATGAACGAATGAGAGGATGCATCCGGCGTATATACAACCAGCGCGCAACAGGAACAATCAGCATTCATACCCGTCGACGTTTGCTGAGGGAGACTGAGCACCTATGGGTTTGTCCGGAGCGCAATGATGTCGATTTTGAACAACAATATCAATAACTATACGGAGAGTTCTGAATTTCCGTGACTTACTTACTTACTTAGTCGTTCCCCTTCTACCGTGAGGTGCAGAGGTTTGGAAGAGAGAGCGCCAGACTATCCTATCGGCTGTCTTCCTCCTGGCCTGGTTCCATTCTAGTCCTCGGTCCTTCAAAGATTGTCTAATGTTGTCCTCCCAGCGGACTCTGGGTCGTCCTGGGGGTCTGGATCCCTGGCTCTTTGTTTCCCATGCTTGTCGTGGTAGGCGATCTTCTCACATTCTGCAGACATGGCCAAACCATCTTAGTTGGGACTGTTCTACTTGGGTCTGCAGGGGGTGGGATTTTAGGCCTTGACGTATCGTCTGGTTGCGGACCATGTCTCTTCTTGTTACTTCAACCAACGTCCTCATATACCTCATTTCTGAAGTTTGGATCTGGCTTTTGTGGGTTGTAGTCATTGCCCATGACTCGCATCCATATATCAGGACTGGGACATAGGTGGAGCGATATACAGCCATCTTCGTTTTCTTATCAACCTCTCTCTTGCTAAGGAATCCTCGATTTATGGCCGGAATGGCCAAATCAGTTTCCGTGACATAAGCTGTTATACAAATTTAGACAATAAAATGACGTACACAGCAATATTTTCAGGGCACATGAATTTTCCGGGGTTTCAACACGCTAGTTGACACAGACTAGTAGTCCTTTTGAGGACTAGTTCTTTTCAGGGTTTCACCATGCTAGTTGACAGACAGTTATGGATTAAACGAACAAACTGCTGAGCATGTTTAACAGGATTGTCCTCTGTACCACCAGTTAAGAAAGATATACTTGCCCAATGACTCAACACTAAACTCAAAGCTGTACGGAGCTAAAGAGGAACTCCAGACAACGGTCGAATTCATCACGAGAACTCGTCTGACGGTGTAAATATCAAAGATGCGATCGAAAGAAGAAGAAGATAGACAATAAATTCTTAGGGGGACAGGATGGAGGAGAGGGGGCTCTAAGAGACAGAGAAAGAAAATTACTACAACCTAATGCAATTCGTATGAGGCAAGTAATAAGAGGTTGTACATGAGACCGGCAAACTCATCATGTAAACCAAATTGTCATAGAACAGACAACTGCAAGAGAATGTGACTGCTTGGTCCAGGCTTCACCACGCGGCGACCAACGGTATTTTTGGCTCCAAACTTCGTATGGCGCGAAAAGGAAAATGATCATGGTGGTGATATTCTTTTTTCCGCATTCAGTTTGTCATCATCATCATCATCATCAGCTGCTATCTCCACAACGAAGGTTGGCTGTAATGGATCTCCAACGTCTTCTGTCTCTTTGTCTTGGTGGTGCACTCTGATAGACTCTTTCCTGTCCATCTCTTGATGTTATCTTCCCACTTATAGCGCTGTCTTCCCCTTGCACGTTTGCCTTCAACTCTCCCTTCTGTTATGGTCTTCTGCAAGGTGTTATGCCTTTTTATGTGGCCACAGTATTTTAGCTGCCTAACTTTGATCTCCCTCATTAGTTCTCTTTTCATACCTAGATTTTGTAGGACCTCCTTATTTGTTTTCTTCTCTTTCCATGAGATACGCCCCATTCTTCTATACATCCACATCTCAAGAGTCTCAATTCGTTCTTCCAATTGCTTATTCATTGTCCATGTTTCTACACCATACAGTAGTGCAGAATATATAAACATTTTCTGATTCTCAGTTTGTTTTAATTTGTGAGTTAACTGTTTAGGTGTCAATATAAGTTTCATGTTGTTGAATGTAGCTTTGGCCAATCCTATTCTCGTCTTGATTTCTGTTTCACATCTGCAATCTTCTGTTATTATATGACTGTGACGTAGAATGGACATATTGATACAGTAATCTGACAGCCTTTGCTTTACCATTTAGTGTCTACCATTGGCTAAGCCAAACCACGCAATTTTCTGTTTGTATGACTCACCTTTGAATCCACACCCTTTTTCTGGGAACATAACAACAGAGTTGTTTACCAACTTTTCGCAACCTGCCAGTCTTAACAGGAGAGCGAATCACGTTTGTTTACCTGAGTTTCTCACGCGAGCTGATTTGCCAATTATCGGTAATTAGACAGATGCGCGTGGAAATAACGGACTGTTTAAAGAGATACAGGGGCGATAATATTTTACCGACCACTTTTGATGTTCGTACGTTTCAGGGGGAGGTAAATTTTTTATCTGCGAAAGAGGACGTAATCTAAGAGAGGCCCGTTGCACGGCCAAGTCTTCTGATGTCGGTCAGCATCGCTGAGTAGAATGAACGAACAAACCTTTGATCCGAGAAACGCAGTTTCCTGATTTCTCTACTATACAGAAGGTGTGAATTGAACGTTCTCTGGTGATAGTAGCACCATGATCTGTATAAATACTGCGCTCTCTCAAATTCAGTAATTAGAGTCGCTAAGAAATTCTTGGATATTCTAAACACGCCAGACTAGAACCATTCTTCGCTAAATGTGTTAAATTGTCTCGTGGGGATTTCATTTTCTGATTTGTGGTAATAGAAATTGTGCTTAAGTGTTAAAATGTGATAAGTTTACCATTTTAATTCACTGTAATTCCCTAGCGTTTAAAACTAGTGACATAACATAACGCGTAGATATTTCTTGCCAGTCGTTCAGTGTAATGTAATTTCAAACACCCCACTTTCTTACACAAGATACGGTTTAGCTGACTGAGATTATTACGCGTGACGGATGAGTGACAGAATAGAATTCGCATTATATTTCATTGTGTGAAATTATATAAGTGACTAGTGTTAATGTCATGTGACAAAAAAAATAGACGCCGACAAATAGGTAGTAGTGAGAGGCGATTTTTGTTAAAGTGCGCGTATGGATAAATTAAATAATAATTGACTTTAAGCGCTGTTCATTTCTCGCGGGCAATAACGGGGGAGGGCGCATACCCTTTTTCCCGATACGCCATAGCGGAAAACATACGGGTGGATAGGATAGTAGCATTTTAGTTTTTCATAAATGTTCTTTTCTCCCTAAATAGCACTTGATCAAAACCAGCGGCCAGCGGTCTTACCATTAGTATTACTTTGGGTCTTCGATTTTTGAGCTAGTTCGGTCCTCTTTCTTTATTCAGTGAAGGATTAGTGGTGTCTTCTTCGTGGCTACAAGTCCCAAGTTCCTTCGGTTGGGCCCAAGAGACAAATAAACATCAATATTAAAAGATCTTAAATGGAATGTACCTTACCCCGAATTATTTATTCAATTTTTCCAGCCCACTGGGCATAAGAAAGAACATATATTCCTGACGGTTGACAGTCGTAGCAACGGAGTGATCCAGAAAACTACGCTGTTTCAAAAATCGGCACTCACCCTAGAGCCAGCCGATAGGATTTACCATCATCATCATTTTTACATATTGTAACATTTGTCTTAGCAACCAGATGCTTAGCAATACGGAAATTACTTTTCTCCTTTTGCAACTGTGAACGTCCAGAGCACGTCTTTGTTGCGGCCTTTTTGATGGAGTTTCAAATGTCAATTTAATGGTTGTATGTTTTTCACCCTGGTCAAAGTTAAGGTGACTATGTCTTAACTTTGCTGTGTCAGGTTGATTAGGGGTTATCTCCCTTGTTTGTTCATTCATTGTGTTTGACCTTTGGGGTCAAAGGTAAAACAGTTCTGGGCTATATGCCATGCGCAGTGGTTACGCGCAAAATTAGACTTCCGTGAGGGTAGTGTTGCTATCTGGCTTCTGTAGGACGATGTATGTCCATTGTATTCTGGGGAAGGAAAATCTTCGAAGTGACTGCGTTGGCAGTTTTCCTCCCAGTGATTTTCTGTGCGTCAGGAAGGACGACAGTGTTATTATTGTGTTCTGAGGATTCGTTTCAAGGTAACACCGACTTTGCCATTATTATGTATTCGGTGACAGAATTTGGTAAAGGCTTACCTAGCTGTAGAACAGTTCACGATTCCTGTAAAGCAGAACTTATATTTGTGCTCAAGGTAGCTATTCAAGACTATTTGTCTTATATGATCAGAAGTCCAGTGACGAAGTTATATATGGTGGAAACCGCAGGTTGGCGGTATATCTACACAAACATTAAAGCATGATTCACGCAACCTGCTTAATGAAGAATGCACAGCTGACGTCATCGTCAGGTCTGTGTAATGGCAACTATTCTACCGCATGTACAGATATGATTGGCGTGTTATGCCAAGGTGTACGACGGCCCTGGTAATAGGATTACGTGAGTTAAGGGCTCGTCCATTGTTTGACGGAGTTATTAAGGTATCTGACGCGTTCAGTCAGGGATACCAGAGCGGCATTATGAACTGCACATTAAACGAACATATCACTAGTGACATGCCCGCATATTTGAATGTTCACAAGTATTAGACTGCTTGATATGTACCAAGCGATTTCCATTGACATGATGTACATGAACTTGTTTACATTGACTGTTCCTGTGTGATTCTACATGTTAGTCCTGTCAATAAATGTATGAACCATCACAAGTAGTTCCAACCATCATTGACTGTAGTACGAGTGTGACTGGGTGTTTGTACAACTACATATGAGCCTAAACACATTCGCGTCTCTGCACACCCATGTCTCTTCATCCTCATCATCGTAAAAGAACCATGTATGCTGTCAGCGTGAGTGACCCAGATTGTCAACTACACATCAACATCTGCAACACGCAGAAACAAACCAGCTAACATTCCTGGCAGTAACATTACTAGTGGAAATTGAACTAGAAATAGCCACGCAACAGTCTTGCTTCAGTAACTATTCGCGGTGACATTTGTTTCATCCAGGGAAAATTAAACCACCAAATTTGGTGTCCACCCTTGTAAGTATTATTCGATATATAGGTTGGACTGGGGCCACATTTGGGCAACCCATCTGACAGTATGGTTCAGAAACTATTGTAATTTTTTCAAGGGATTCAAGACCACGAGTGGGTAAGCAAGATTGTTTGTGGCTACGTATGAATGAGAGAGAGAGAGAGAGAGAGAGAGAGAGAGAGAGAGAGGGGGGAATATTTTCCTTCGTTACAATCATTGTACTAACTTCTTTTTTATTTCGATAAACCTGTGTACTTTACTGAGTAGTAATTTAGTGGGGGAATTTATTCTTCATAGTCTATTCTGTAACCTAGTGTTAATCTTTGACCTTTGGGTTATTAACTTCTTTTGGGATTCTTTTCTCAACAAGGGGGAGGGCACTGATTCGGTTATTTTCATATGTCTGTAAACATGATTTTATTGATTTCTTTATACGTTTGATGTTGTAAAAGTTTAATGATAATAAACAACAAAAAGAACTTAACTTTGTGTGTTGGTCAGACCCATACCCCATTAACCATAGTTTTTTCACGCGTGTGTGTCTTGTTGTCACATAATTCTGGGTGGGTGTGTTTAGTTTAACTTGTATTTCTAGAGATAAGGGGTTGAAAGATTGTCGTACACTAAATTATAGTCGTATAGATAGGCTGGACTAGAGAAACTATTCAGTCCAGAGACAAATCTTCTCCTTAACTATTCACTCGTGAAATCTATTTCTTACACCTTTATTTTCACACATTTACTACTATCACCTCTGCTCAGACGGGACCCATAACTATCTTCTAATTTATCTAAAATTTACGACAATGACCAAGATCTGAGTAGCTCTTGACTGGTTCCAGGATTTCCCCATTTATGTTTATCTTTTTGTAGTCATGCTAAATCTGCAAGCCTGTCGCCAGGACGAAGTCCACAGTATTTTCCAGATCAGCGCGGCAGCCTCATGGCTTCTTCCTGAACTTGGCACCCTCTGGCCAGGTCAGGCGTCATGGATCATCGTAGACTGGGCAGTTTTGGATAATGTGTTCAGGTGTCTGGATTCCGGTTCCACGTGGACATTCATTCGTATAAGAAATCCTAAGGCGATAGAAGTGCAGTGGCCAGTTCGCAGGCGGAAAATGATGATCTGCTGGTATCTATGAAGCTAGTGAATTGAGTTAAGTCTGTTGTATATATCTACCTCCTTCTTCCACTGGTAGTTGTACATGTGATATGGTGATGATGATGCTGATGATAATAGACAGTAGTAGTCCTTTTCAGGGCTTAGCATTTATCAACGCTGCACTTGAGGTCTGGACGGTTCTCCCCCCCATTTGTTTCATTCGCAACTGGGCTCTGATTTAACCGAAGTACGCCTGTCGTCTGTAGCAAGTTTAATTTGCTGGGGAGGTTATGATGTTATACCTAAAAGGAAAGAAATCTGTGTCTGTGTTAACCGTGTGAGGTCAAGCACATGTAGGCCCCTGACTCTAAAAGATGATGATGAGGTATTTGCAGGGAACTTAACGCCACCTCCCTAGATCTCACACGGTCACTATTTTGGCTCTAGTGTCTGATGTACCTAATGTCTAGGGGAGAAATGAAAATGATGGTACATAAACACAAAAGTCTTTAATTCACTATAAGGAATTGAATAAAACAGTGGTTAAGGTTTTTCTTTAAAATTAAATATTTTCTTTTTACAATTTAATCAGCCTGTCCCGCCATCTCTTTTGGACAGGTCTTTGAAAATGAGGAAAAGATAGTTTACATAAAAAAAGGATTAACTAAAATGTGTGGACACTTTGTCCAATAAGTATAATGTCACTCTATCTCTCCTGTTGGTGTATTCACAGATTACAACTTTATTATCTAATAGTGTTTGTCACTTGTTAGGAGGGGCTGTAGTTTCATCACGCCCCATAACATCCTGGGTATGATTGAAAATACCAAAGTTTATTGTAACTGAAGTGTCAGATATACCCAGATGCTAACACATCACCTGGGATTCTTTGTAGAAGGATAATTCAATATGTCGTTGCAGAAAATTTAGATATATCAGCACACACAAGCTCCTCCAGCTATCTGCTGACAGCATAAACGTTTTACCGGAGACTTGTTGGCGTTACACTCACTCATCAGGTTTCCTGTCACCGGCTGGTAACAGGAAATAAAACCTCTGCAATAAAAAGACACCCTGGCCTTTTTATATCTGATCACACTTTATTATTATTATTACCTATAGTGGTATGGGGTCAGCCTCGCGTGCATACAGGTGCACTCGCCCCTAATTTTATATGACTCACACCTTGCTGTGACCACACCTCAGGTCCCTATGGCAGATACGCCACTGTACTTTTACATAGTTTTATTCAATACAATAACGTGGAGTAACTACATTTCGTTTTGTATGATTTGCTCTTCTTTTTTTAAAATTATAAACGCTCCAGGCATGTTGAACAGTGTTCATGGAACACGGAGGCTTACTAACATATTCTAATACAATAATATTAAAACAAAATCATGACAATATACCACAGTTAGATACAGTTCAATGTGAGGACTCAACAATGTCTGCTCCCGGCATGTCCTTCACTTTTCCCAATAGTAGTATCTAACTTTGGCAGTTGTAATAAACATATTAATACATAAAGCATTCTTACCACAATTTCAAAGAAATATATTACAAATAACGCTGACTTGCAAAGAATGGCCTCAGTTTTTCTCTGCCCTGCCCAGACTGCGAATTAATTCTTTATTTTATAAATTAACACAACTGATCTCAGCGTATTTGATAGAAAAAGTTTTTGTCAACTGGCGATGAGCATTGAAAGCTTTTTGCTAATATCTATTAGTACTGGCCAATGGAAAACTTGCGACTACCAGAATTCAAATGTAGTTTTTGAAAAACAAAAAAAATTCCAAACAAACTCTGTGTCTGGTAGTCGATTGGTCAGTCTGCGTTAGTTATGCCCAATAGAAAAAGATGTTTCGTTTTTAGTTACATTTTTCCTATCTCTCCCCTTTCACTCCTATACCAACTAATAGAATTTGAATTACTACCATGCCTCTTTCTAAGCTGGCGTCCCCACTAACGTTATGAAAAAAACAAGCAGGAACCACAGTCTGTCTGGTCAAGCGTCCGTAGACATTTAGTATTTTCTCAATAACTTGGCTAATACTTGGACTACCATATTTTTTAAAACACATTTTTGCTCAGGGGACTTTTAAGCTATATTACCATATGATTTTTATGGTCAGTTTCAGTATGGTTTAGATTTTCAATTTTGTCACTGTCAATCGTCAAATAAAAATTTTACACAAGTCGGCCATCTTCCTCCTCTCATCTCTCTCTAGCATTTTTATTCAAATAACTAACTTGTTTGAGTGACGTCAGAAATACATTTACTCGGCGAGAATTTAAACAGTCTGTGTGTATATATCATCGGGCCAATCCCACAGCGTGTCAAGCGAAGCGGGGTTTTGCGCGGCGGGTGTTAGAATTGGCGTTAATTATTACTGTTGTCTCGTGTTACACTACCAAAAAATGTAAGGATTACTACAATTAAAGCGTTAAAGTTAAAGTATTACGTTACTTCAGACAGTAACTTGGCAGCACATTTCTGGCAGATCGTTAATTATAAGCCTTGCCGCAGTCTCTATCAGATCGGGCAAAATGTTAAAAATGTGTTTTTTGTACGTCACAAGGAAAGCGAGTAGGTTTATACGGCGGGATCGTTTCTAAGCATTATCATGGCACAAAATTCAGCGCGATGCTGGCGTGTGAGATGATCATAGTCAGACACATACGGGCGGGGTTATTTATTATCATAGGACTAAAATCTTACTGAAATGAGCGATTATTCTCGCAGATTTTACTACACACCTCCCGTCCTAAAACATGCATTTATTTGCAGGTTATAATATGCGAGATAACTTAGCTCAAATGAAGTCTTACGCGTTTTTCTGATCTTCATCATAAGGATGTCTACTCAAAAAGTCTGCACCGACGTTCTGAGGGCCGGGAATATATTCAATCAGAAATGAGTATGGCTGTAATAATAATGACCATCTTAATAATCTGGAATTTTCAAGCTTGGCTTGTGACAGGAATACGAGAGGTGAATGATCCGTTTGGACCACAAATGTCCTGCCATATAGATAAATCTGGATTTTTTTTATAGCCCATATCAAAGCTAGACATTCCTTTTCACTTGTTGAATAATTTTTTTCCGCCTTGTTCAACTTGCGGCTTGCATAAGCGACTGGGTTCAATTCTCCATCTTGTGAGGAGGACCTTTGCAACAATGAAGCGCCCAGGCCCACATTGCTTGCGTCACTTCTCACGATAAATTCTTGATTCAAGTCAGGCAATTGCAATACTGGCCTGCTTGTGAGTTTTTCTTTTAACTCCTGGTAAGCTAATTCACACTGTGCGGACCAATTTATTGTATCAGGTTGACCCTTGCGAGTTAAATCCGTCACAGGAGCACATATAGAGTTGTGACCGTGTGGCCAGAAAGGTGTCATTTTAGACTGAGTAATTAGTTGTCGATCTAGTCTACGGTGTGAATTTGTGCTCATGTTGGCATTCTCACCCGGTAATGGGCGATTTAAACGAAACACACCTTTGCCATTCGTGAAGAAGACAGACGTGTGAGACATGGGAGACAGCGCTCGGTTGTCAGACATCTCGGCGCTGTCTGACACCAGAAGAAAACACCTTTTTGAGCACGAAACCGTAAGAAGTGTGAGTAAGACAACGAATATCGTGGGATGTAACAGCCCATTAGTGGGCGGACTTTGAGTTGTGTCGATTAGGGAGATACTTGATTAAGATGTGATCTCATGTCATCCATACTGAGCATAGGACTCCTGATTTGCTCCCTAGAGGGATGGGTGGAGTTTTCCCTGACATTTTGACGTGGCGGCTATCATGTGGTGCATGGTTGGAGATGCAGATTTAAAACTGAAACAGTGAGAGGCTTCAGTGAGAGAGCTGAGAAGTAGCCAGATCGTTCTTGTGCAAAATGCGCCCTCGTACGATAACCAACTGAGGCCTTGGGCTTTTGCATAGTTGCGTCTGTACTAGGAGAACTAACGACACAGAGGTATGCTTGCATATAAGTACATTTTTATAATACTTTAGATTTAGTAATATTAGACTTTCAGGTTTAAAAGTTAATGCTTTGTAGCGTTTGTCTATCTATAGCTTGATAGAAGCTGACTGGCGATTTATGTGTATTTAAGTGTAATTTCACGTATATCTCATCGCTATTTTCAACAGTGAGACTGTGTGTTAAATGTGTAAAGTAAAGTACTAAGTGAATTTATAAGAGGAATTCTAGTGTCGCGATGCGCTGTATACAAGTGTATATTTATTACCATTATTATTATTAGTTGTGTAGTGTTAAATAATGGTTGTATAGCATTCTTGTGAGCCGTAAGTGTGGTTAATGTTACATCAGTGATTATTGTGAGAGAAAGATTAGCGTACCCTCTAGCTCCGTGAGTAGCCTATGCCTATTACATTTAGTAAAGAGCTGTAAGAATAGAGTATATATCTCCTTTTTCTTTAGAGCAGCTAGACCTCTAAGATACTGATAAATTGATGTCATTTAGACCAGTGCGCTGTGTGGAATATTTCATCATAGATAGAAGTGCTTCATTTAAGTTTTATCTCGCGTGATGATGGAGTTAGTATCTAATATGCGTATGAAGGCATTGTTGTTGATTGAGATATGTTTATTGTTGATTACACATACATACAGACTTGCATGAACACACACACACACACACATGGTCATTTAAGTGCATGTACTTGCATAATTTCACACATATGTATGTATTATTAAGTAGATGATGTTTGTCCATTAGTACGATGCTAGTTTATTTTATTTCATTTTATTTCAGAGAGTCCAGCAGTCTGTGCTGGGTTATTAGATGGTGTTACCTAAATAGCTTGGTTATATGGTGTTGCTTAGGAATTGTCTTCAAAGTAAACTTGCGGACAACATTGTTTCTGTATGATTCTTGTGCTACCTGATAGGGTTTCATTAATAAAAGTGGGACCCCTGTCATCAAGAGTTTTTCTGTGACTGCGGAACGTGTGTGAAAGTAGGCCAGAGAGAGTGACGACAACATTACACACAAATCATTATTCTCCTTCACACATCGTCTTCGCACCGTCACAGAGTTAAAATATTTAATGTACTTTTGGTAGAGCCCACACAACGACACGAAAGATCGCACATCTTTCTTTGTTTGTGGCCTAGGTGCTTTTTTCAATTTCTCCAGATTCTTGGGATCAGGGGTCATGCTACCCTGATGTACAGTATGTCCCAAGAATTCCAACTCTTTACAACCAATACAACATTTTGTTGGTCTAGCGGTCAAGTTAGCCTCTCTGAGTCTATCAAACAGCATATTCAAAGAGGTAACGTGTTCCTCAAATGTTTCCGTAGCAATGAGGATATCATCCATAAAATTCGAAATACATGGATTTTTCAGGGGATCCAACAATTTTCGCATCATCCTAGAAAACACACTCGGGGCATTTTTCAACCCAAACGGTAACATGTTGAACTCATAATGACCTTCCGAGGTGCTAAAGGCTAAATAAGGTCGAACCTCAGGCTTTACTGGAATTTGGTAATAGCCTTTGCTAAGATCCACCTTAGAAAAATATTTTGCTCTGTTCAGCCTGGCAAATAGTTGAGTAGTATCAGGTAATGGATCCACCTGACCTTCTGTGACAGCATTCAGTTTCCTTTAATCTATGCACAGTATATGTTCTCCCGATGGTTTCCGCAACAAAACCACACAGGAACTATAAGGAGACTCACTGTGAGAAATAATCCCTTCTTGTAATAAATAATCTATCTCCTCTTTCAAAGCTTTTTCCTTAGCGAAAGGAATAGAATAGGACCTCATACAGATAGGTGCTGGGTCTAGTAGTTTCATATCATATTCCAACAAATTTGTGTGCCCCGGTTTATCCATTAACACATCTGTATGTTTCTCAAGGACCTGTTGAACCTTCTCCCTCTGTCCTTTTGTCAGGTGATTACTGATCTTCACCTGTGCAAACGTTTCACTGGTTTTCAGTGGATATTCAAATGAGGTGAGAGGGTCATTTTTCATTTCGGTTGCGATAGACAAGGCCATTAGGTGTGTTCCTTCCTGGATTTGTCTGTCAAGATATTTCTTCCAAAGGTTCACATGATAGACTTTTTCCTTTCCCTTTTTGTCTATCTTATAATTTGTTCTGGATACCTTTTACAAAACTGTATATGGACCTTGCCATCCGATCTGAAGTTTATTGTTGCTGCCGGGCAATAGAAGAAGTACCTTCTCCCCTACAGCAAGCTCCCTATCCTTCGCTTTCTTATTATAATAAGCAGCATGCTTTTTCCTGGCTTGTCTCAAATTATCATTTGCCAGTTTCCAACTTGTTTTTAAACGAGTGGTCAGTTCGTTCACATATTGATAGGATGAGGTAACAGTCTCCTCTGCCTTCTCATCGGTCCAAGTCCTTAACAATGTTACATATGGACTTTTAATTTTTCTGACATATTTTTCATAACATTAGAAGCCTTGTGTTGAGGACGTTTCTTCCTTGTGTCATCACACAGGAATCTACCACTACCGATTCTTTTCCTGGGGTTTTCTCCCCACTTTAGGTTCATTGTGAGAGGAGATCTCTCTCTTTTCGTTTCCTCCAGTTTATATAATTCTGACCGAGGGATTGTCAGCTTATTCTGGGGTAAAACTACTCGTCGCATAGTGGCCATTCTAATACATTCAAGTGAAGACTGTGTGTGAAAAGGGGGCTCCCATTCCACGTTGTCTACTTTATTACAATTATTTTTATTTCCAGGCCTAAGTTTGCCCCGTGGCATGTCTAGGTCCTGCACAGTTTTCCCACTTGTGGGTGTTCCCTCATAAAATATGCCGCAGGCTTCTACGAAATTCTCAATAACTATCTTTACATCTGGCCAGTAATATTTTTGCGAAACCTTTTGGCAGATGGTACCTACTTTCTCGTAATCCCCATCTTTTCCAACATGTAAACTCCTTATTACGTCTGCCCTAAACATCTTGGGAAGTACCAGTTGTCCGTGACCCTTTGAACCAGTTCCGGCCTTCCTATATAACAATTTATTCTTCAGATAAAATTCTCCTTTATTAGGAGGAGTATGACAGGTATGCAATTTTTGAAAGCACTGCTTCAGTGACCTATCTTGAGCCTGTGCCTTCCTCATCTCCTCTGGATGAGTATTTATAGGTTCATCTTCTTCCTTTCTGGATTGTGATCGGGTCTGGATGGCTGCCAAGACCACCGGTCTCTTGGGATCCCCCAAGAAGACATAACGACACCCCAATATCAGAGGGTAGATGGGTGCGTTGATCACTGCTGCTCTGATTACGCCTTCCACATAGCGAGTTTTCACATTTATTCTTGCAATGGGAAGTGTCATGAGTGGTATGTCCTTGGTCGTCCCTTGTATCTCCACTGTTTCTGTGGTATACTGATCTGGGTTCACCAAGTGCGAGCTCACGACAGAATCAAAATCTAAACCGGTATCATAGAGGCACCTAATGGTGACATCATTGCATACAACATCCTCACAAACTGGGGGGTGATAAGGTTCCTGCTGTCCAGCAGGTTTGTCCTTTACTTCCTTGTTCCCCATTTTCATAGCAGCAAATCCAGCACGTTTACTGTTACAAAATTTAATGTCATTGTGGTAAAATGGGATGTTATAAATATTTATAGGGGACTTAGTGTACTGACTGAGATCAGCTGTGAAGGTATCTATATCTAATAAGAGTAGTGTATTATAGATAACCTTACTTGCTGCCACATATGTATACCTCAGTCAGAATTATTCTGGAATAGTGTGATGACTACGTTATATGTCTAGGGTATGTGTATGATGAAGTGTAAGTCATAACAACAACAGACAGATAAACAATTTAATTTATTCCACCACACTTGACAACACTGTGACACTCACATACATAAAACACTCTACGAGGATATCTTAAAGGAGTCACTGATAACTTTTCAAATAACAATATGTATTCAGTGCTGTCATGAATGTATATGTGTCCTGATTCAAATACAAAGGGAACCAGGAATCACAATCAATTTTAATTACAAGTTATATGTACAGAATTTATCAATATGAATCTTGTAGTGACATATATTATTAATAGTATCCTATGTGTGTCAGTTGTGTAGTAGTAATATGAGGTAATACTGGTTTTGTTTTGTTCAAGCTCTGTTGGTATTTGTCATCATGACTTCAATAGTTTGTTTCTATTGGAACTAGTATTGGAGATGTTCTCAGTTCCTGGTATTAAAACAATTAAATTCCCCTCTTAATTTTATTTTACAATGTCATTTTAAGATGGGGGTACATAATGTTGAGCTCCATGGCCACACTCTCTTATCTTGCGTGATGACTGCAGTAAAAGACTCCTCTGCTCGATTACTTTAATGAGTTCTGGAGCCACCCCACTGGTTGCTATATGGACCAAGGAGTATGCTGTCATCCTCTGGCTTTAGCAAAGCTCTGACCAGGTGCTGCTCAATAACTTTAAGACCACGGTCCCTGAAACAAGAAGGTTGTACCTCCTACTTCAGAACTATTTTACACTCTATTTCTACACTGAGCACAATACATCACAAACATTGAGTTCAGAGCGTTAGGCCAACTGTCAGCTTCATCTGAAATACTTTATACCAGTATTTCCCTCCCTAATGGTTACCACGCCTCTGCAATTCCAGCATTATTTCTGTCTAATCAATAATCTAGGTGTCAGTGTACTGTTTGGCCATTCCATGCAGTTTTACTTTCCTCCGACACCTTCTGTTCAGGCTGGAGTACCATAGGCTTTACATCATGTTCGCTACTGAACTACACATATATACAGGCATAAATTAACAATTTACATTCAATTTTCATTAAAAGATATTGAATATTTCAAGCTTACCACAATTCATAGAAATAATAAACAGTTTCGTTGACTGGCAATGAATATAGCACAACTCCGATCTGCCGATGTCCCAGGCTTTATTTTATAAAAAATATACACTGGTGCTCAACGCACTGCTTCTTAGTAGGTTTATTACAAGATGTGGCAATGAACAGACGCTCTGAATTGAGTATATTCGCAGCTCTAACCAATGAAACCATGTCTACACATCTTTTCAAAAAAAAAATACTCCTTTTCACGTTTCCCCTGACAACACAAGATAGTATTTATAGCCTGACCAATCGTGTTTAGTCTTACATTTGTGGCGCTCCAATCAAATAGGAGTTAACATGGTAGGCTATTTCTGTAACGTAATGTTTTTTCAACACGTTATAAAAAAATTTTATGAGCAGAAATGATTTCATGCTGTCAGGCACCCCCACTATTTTATTTTGGTTATAATTTATTAATTCCTGGACTATTTGCGTAACACTTAACATATTCTGTGTCAGCAAGCCCTAAGGAATCCAAATATCTCAATCTAAGGGAGCTAGGTGGCTGCGTTCAAAATGTGCATTTTCTACCACCTCCTGTTCACTTCCATCCCCATGTGGTGTCTGGGTACTGTCATGTTTTCAAACGTAAACCCATCTAATGTCATCTTTCCTAATAAGCGTTTTCCAGGTTTTTTAAAACCTAACTCTGGGAAGGTTAGTGTTTTTATCACTGTCCGTCTGAAAAAAAGTTAGTGCATGTGGCCTTACACGCGGGATTTGCGTTACTATTAATCGCGCGACGCGTGTAGTGTTGCATGCTTCCTGCCTTCATTCGTCCCTCTCTCTCTCCTGCTTTATCTGTCTTTTAGTTACGCCGTGTATGGGATGAATGAAATATTAAATCTAGGTCATTGATCAGCTTGCGTATCTCAAGGTTTTTCCAAGAAATACAGTACACGTTTCATTGAAGAAAGCGTGCAGCGACACAGTAGGCTTTTACTATCAACGTGAAAGCGTTACAATTTGCCGACGAAGTAGAAAACAAGGGGGATTTCGAGTACAGTCATTGTGACAGCACTGTTTCTTTTACCATTTCTCTTTCCTTTTATTAAATTTATTTGTTAGGCTTTACATTTACCTTTTAATTTATATATGTGGATTAGAATATTTCATGACAGTCATGTCCATCCCTCTTACAATATCTACAATATAATCTACCTTGATGAAAAGGTTTTCTTTCATCATTCTTTCTGTCAGTGAAATGTGAGGTTTTATTTTTATAATCATTTCGAGGCCTATCAAAGTTTTGCTTACCTCTATTGTCAAATTTATTAGTTTTGTGGGGCCTTATAATGATCTACTGGTTTCTTTTTGGTGCCAGCTACCTCTGCCTGGGCTGCCTGATACCTCTCAGCGACATTAATTATCTCACCCAGCCTCTCCGCGCCCTGTTCCATGAGAAACTTTCTCATGTCTGGAGCCATGGACTCTCTCTACTGTTCCATAAGTATCATCTCTTTGAGATCTTGGGTTTTCCCCCAAAGTAGCCCATTTCTCCATATACGTTTCTAACCGGGCGGAGAACTGGTGATAGGTCTCACCCGACAGTAGCCTGGCATTTATAAATTTCTTTCTATAAAACTCTCCGTTCTTTTCGTATCTTAACAAAAGAGCCTGCTTCAACATGTCATAGTTGTCTTGGTCATCCCTGCTCATTTTGGAAAAAACTTCATAAGCTGTTCCCCGAAGACCTTGAGACAACTTTACGCCCCACCTTTCTCTTTCTAACCCATAAGCAGTGGCTAATACTTCATATCTGCTCAAATATGACTCAATGTCATCATCCTTTTCTACAAAATAGTACAGATGGAACCCCATGGCTGAGTTGGAGGCCCCCTGACTAGCAGTAGCATCAGAGGTAGAGGGGCTATGACCATTGTCCGGAGCAAGGCCTTGCAACTTAGTCGCAACTCATGCTCCCTCTGTAATCTTTTATCTTCTGCTTCCCTCTCGGCAGTCAATCTCTTTTCTTCTTTTTCTGCCTCCCTTTGCAGTCGTTTTTCTTCTGCTTCCCTTTGCAGTCGTTTTTCTTTGCCTCCAATTTTCTCTCCTCAAATTGGAGCCTTTTGATCTCAGCCTCTCTATCAGCATCTAATTTCTTAATCTCCCTAGCCTCTTCTAACTGTATTTTCCTTTCCTCAGCTAACCTATGTTCTTCCCTAGCAATAAATTTATCACATTCTGAGGTGACATAGTCAATCAAGACTTGACCCTCCATATTCATTTCCCTGGCAGTCTGTACAGCCGCAGAGCGAAACTTGGCCAAATCTGCCATCTGATAAATACAAAATGTTCTAACTTAATTTCTAAATAAGTACAACTTTATTTAATTAATTCCAGGTTCTGACAGTTCATTAAATTCCCAAATCTTAGGCAATAGTAATTATGGGGATTCCCTGGGAAAATAGAATTGATGTTAATGCTAAAACCCAAACCCCAATGTATGTAGTACTAGGAGAAATTCAATTCCCGGACAAGCCTACCAATATATGTAGCAAGTTTAATTTGCTGGGGAGGTTATGATGTTGTACCTAAAAGGAAAGAAATCTGTTCTGTGTTAACCGTGTGAGGTCAAGCACATGTAGGCCTCTGACTCTAAAAGATGATGATGAGGTATTTGCAGGGAACCTAACGCTACCTCCCTAGATCTCACACAGTCACTATTTTGGCTCTAGTGTCTGATGTACCTAATGTCTAGGGGAGAAATGAAAATGATGGTACATAAACACAAAACACTTTAATTCACTATAAGGAATTGAATAAAACAGTGGTTAAGGTTTTTCTTTAAAATTAAATATTTTCTTTTTACAATTTAATCAGCCTGTCCCGCTGTAGTGGGTTTGATGGTATTGTATGATGGTGATATTACTAAGTGTGATGCATGAGGTCAGCTGTGAAGGCTCCTGAGATCAAATGTAGCTGTGAATTGTCAGAAGGCCCTTCTTGCTACCACTACGACCTCACACCTATCTTTTTTTACTAATGAATGTGGCTACGTTAAATGTCTAGGGTAATGATATGTAATGTGTTGTGGTAGTTTACAGACACACACACAGATATTTACTAAGTCTAATAATATTAATAAAATGTTATAATACACGGAACTAACTCAGTTGTGTAAAATTTTGATAGTAATTTTCTTACATTTATTTGTTCTGGACCAAGGTTTTATTTTGGCCAGAACATATGAAAGGTTTTAGAAATTATGAAAAAATGCATGAATATTACATAATAAATGCAAGGTGTGTACATATATATGTTACTAGACTAGTTAATATTATTATTGGTTATAGTAGTAATCTATTGTGGGAGAACTTTTAATGGATGTGCTGTTGGGGTGGCCTCATCACTCCCTGTCTATGGCGATTACACATTGTCCAGTTAATTGATGGAATTTTTATGGGTGTGTTAGGAAATAAGTTGAGTTGGTGAACTCTTAGCAGACCAGGCGCTCACGTAACTTGAAGGTGTAGCTCTGGTGCTGAGATCTGGTGGCCCCACCTCTCCGTGCTTGGGGCAATATCAGAAGTCTGGTGGCGCTACCTCTCCGTGCTTGGGGGCAATATCAGAAATATGGTGGCCCCATCTCTCCGTGCTTGGGGGCAATATCAGAAGTCTGGTGGCCCCACCTCTCCGTGCTTGGGGGCTATAATAGGCTGCTCTGACCAAATATTACTGCACGGGTCCACTCTGGTAAAATTCAACGACTCATTTGACACCGCATTGGTGCCAACTGAAACTCACAGCTCTGCAATCAAAGTATTAGTCATGTGTCAGAATTCCATCCTCTAACCATTTCTGGACACAACACTACACAACAACAACACCACATAGACGGGTCAGATCTTTCTGACCAAACAACACATCTTACCAAGTTGGTTTCACATAGGATAAGTTCTCCCAGACTACAGATTCTGAAATATGTTCATTAGTTTCATGCCATAGAATAGGATAGGTGATATGTTTCACTGATCTCAACACTTGATCTGTCCTTCCTAATCCTTGCTGGAGTTTATGTATTTTATTTGTCTCTAGACCCTGAACTGGGGCGGGGGGTCTAGAGCGAACCCTTACTTGTTGTAAGGAACAGATTATGCTATTGCAGTATCAAATCACTCGAACCTTAAACAAATATTAAAATGTACAAAGAAATAATTTCAGTCTTACCAGAATTATGAATATAGTACACAGTTAAATAAATGCTAGCAAAACTCAGCTGAGCTGCTGGCCTTATGATGGCGTCCCTCTAAATACTTCAATAGCTTCTGGGAATTACACCACTTAATAATTCACTGTGTCTACAAGGACAACTAATACTGAATGGCACAAAATGCGCGTCTGAGCGCCGATAATATCTTCATCTAGGGCCAATCACTGCCTTTTCTTTTTTCAAATTCAAATATCCTACCACAAAGTCATTTCAGTCAGACCTCAGTCAAGTATGCCTTATTGTCTGTTGGTCCGTCCGTCTCTACTTGCGTTTCACAAAAAAACACACTTGTTTTTTGAACCAACTCTGCCTTCCCCTACACAATTTCGCCTTTAAAGTTATTTTTAGCCACAATTCACCATCCCACCCCGTCTCTTCATTCCACTAGATTTTAGCACTTGCGTCTTCAAGGCCACAACTTTTTGAAAATTAGTGACATGTTTTATCTCAATGCAGACGTTCGCTGATATGAACAACACAGTCTTTTGTCAATATCTTTCGTATTATCTGTCCGTCTGTATAAATGAAAGCATATTATTTCACTGCTCAAGATGGGCCATCCGGCCAGCTAGGTTTTATATTCCTAACATTATTATTAAGAAAAGTTATTTTTCAAATATTTTCTAGAATTTTCTGGAATGCGCTCATCACTGCATTCAAATAAACGGGCTAAGTTATAGCAAAAGCGTCCAATAAATGACTGTGGCGTATAATATCCAAGGTCCCTTTTGTCGATTTCTTTACTTTATGTCAACTTGGGGACGTGACTTTTTCCTCCTTTCCCCACCACTTGCGTCTTTTTAGCATTGCTAGTTTCAAGCACGCGTTCAGTCAGATTTTTCCTTTTGATCTCCGTTCCGTTTTGCCTTCAAGTCTAACAATTTAATTTCCATGGCGGGTGATGACCCGCGGCGTGGGCGATCATGTATTCTAGCAGCTTACGCATTAGTTTTTATCCCTACGTTGTATCATTGGAGATATTTTAACGTTGTATCATTGTTAATTTTGTGACACATCTCCCCACTTGAAAACATGCCTAAGGCAAGTTCTAAAACCAGTGATACACATAGATAAAATCTCTCCTTACGCCTGCCATTACTCTAATTTTGATCACAGGGGTGCCGACTGAGGAAATCTGCACCGACATTCAATTTGCCTGGGATATATTGGATACTAAACTGATAAGGTTGAAGCAATAAAGACCACCTCAGCAATCTTGCGTTTTCATGCTTAGCCTGAGATAAGAATACGAGAGGCTGATGGTCCGTCTCGACCACAAAAGTCCTACCATACAGATAGATTTGAAACTTCTTTATTGCCCAGATTAACGCTAAACATTCTTTTTCGCTTGTGGAGTATCCTTGTTCCGCCTTATTCAATTTGCGGCTTGCATAAGCGACTGGTTTCAGTTCCCCATCAGGTGAAGATGATCTTTGCAACAAAGCCGCTCCGAGTCCTACATTACTTGCATCGGTTCTTAAGACAAAGTCCTGTGTCAAATCAGGCAGTTTGAGAATAGGCTTGCTAGTGAGTTTTTCCTTTAAGTCTTGGAACGCTAATTCACTTTGCGCAGTCCAATTAATTTTATCTGGAAGTCCCTTGCGAGTCAGATCAGTCAGAGGAGCACAAATAGAGTTAAAATCTTTGATATATTTTTGATAAAATCCGCATAACGACACGAATGATCGCACGTCCTTTTTTGTTTGTGGTCTAGGTGCTCTCTGCAGTTTTTCCAAGTTCTTGGGATCAGGGGTCATGCTACCCTGATATACAGTGTGTCCCAAGAATTCCAACTCTTTGCATCCAATGCAACATTTTGTTGGCCTAGCAGTCAAGTTCGCCTCCCTAAGCCTATTAAATAACATTTCTAGAGCTTCAATGTGTTCTTCAAATGTCTCTGTGGCGACGAGAATATCATCCATGAAATTCGTGATACATGGGTTATTCAGGGGATCCAACAATTTGCGCATCATCCTTGAAAATACACTCGGAGCATTTTTCAGTCCGAATGGTAGCATGTTGAATTCATAATGTCCATCCGAAGTGCTAAAAGCCAAATAAGGTCTCACTTCAGGCTTCACTGGGATCTGGTAATAGCCTTTATTAAGATCCACCTTTGAAAAGTATTTTGCCTTGTTCAGTCTGGCAAATAACTGTTTTGTGTCTGGTAATGGATCCACTTGTCCTTCTGTGACAGCATTCAGTTTCCTGTAATCTATGCACAGTCTGTGTTCCCCAGACGGTTTTCTCAACAATACGACACTAGAGCTAAAAGATGATTCACTGTGTGAAATAATCCCCTCCTTCAACAAATAATCTATTTCTTCCTTCAATGCCTTCTCCTTCGCGAACGGAATAGAATAGGCTCTCATACAGATTGGGTTTGAGTCTACCAGTTTCATGTCATACTGTAGCAAATTTGTATGGCCTGGTTTATCTGTTAATACATCTGTATGTTCCTCCAGAACTTGTTGAACTCTCTCCCTCTGGTTTTTAGTCAGGTGCTTACTGACTTTTACCTGTGCTGCTGTTTCACAAGGATGTAATGGGTATTCATGTGAGGTGAGTGGTTCCTTTTGCATTTGAGTTGCGATAGCTAAGGTCAGTAAGGGGGTGCTTTCCTGGAGTGGTCTGTCCAGATACTTCTTTAACAGGTTTACATGATAAACTTTCTCCTTCCCCTTTTTGTCAATTTTATAGTTTGTTCTAGACACCTTCTCTAGAACCGTATATGGACCTTGCCATCCAATTTGTAATTTATTCTGGCTACCGGGTAGTAGAAGCAGCACCTTCTCTCCCACTGCCAGTTCTCTGTCCTTTGCCTTCCTATTAAAATATGCTGCATGTTTCTTCCTGGCTTGTTTCAAATTATCATTTGCCAGTTTCCATCCAGCTTTCAAACGAGTGGTCAGTTCGTTCACGTATTGATAAGATGAGGTAACAGTCTCTTCCGCCTTCTCATCTGTCCAGGTCCTTAATAGGGCTACATCTGGACCTTTAATTTATCATACGTATTTTTCATGGAACCCGTCGGGTCCCGTCCATTAGAAGCCCTATAGTGAGGACTTTTCTTCCTAGAATCATCACTCACAAATCGACCACTACCAATTTTTTTCTTGGGTTTGTCTCCCCACTTTAGATTGCTTATGAGAGATCTTCGCTCTCTTTTCTGTTCTTCCAGTTTATATAAGTCTGACCGAGGGATTGTCATCTTATCCTGGGTAAAATTTCTTCTTTGTACTCTTCGCATAGTGGCCATGTTAATCCATTCAAGTGAAGACTGGGTGTGAAAAGGGGGCTCCCATTGCACTTTGTCTCCTTGAGTATCATTAGTTTTCCTTCCAGGCCTAATTTTGCCCCGTGGCGTTTCTAGGTCCTGCACATATTTTCCCTTTGTGGGTGTTCCCTCATGAAATATGCCACATGCTTCTACAAAGTTTTCAATATCGACATTTACGTCGGGCCAATAGTATTTGCGAGCAACTTTTTGGCAGATGGTACCGACTTTTTCATGGTCCCCATCTTTTCCAACATGTAAGCTCCTTATTAAATTTGCCCTATATATCTTGGGAAGAACCAACTGTCCGTGACCAGTGGATCTAGTTCCTGTCTTCCTATATAGCAATCTGTTCTTCATAAAATATTCCCCCTTGCTCGGAGGTGTGTGGCATTTGGGCAATTTTTTAAAACATGGCTTGAGTGTCCTATCCTCAGCCTGCGCCTTCCTCATCTCCTCTGGATGAGCATTTATAGGTTCACCTTCTTCCTCCTTCTTCTGTGACCTGGTCTGCACTGTCGCCATGATCACAGGTCTCTCGGGATTCCCCAAGAAGACGTATCTACACCCCAATATCAGAGGGTAGATTGGTTCATCTATCACTGCTGCTCTGATTTCTCCTTCCACATAGCGAGTTTTCACCGTTATCCTTGCGATGGGAAGTGTCATGAGTGGTATGTCCTTAGTTGCCCCTTGTATTTCCACTGTTTCTGTGGTATACTGACTTGGGTCCACTAGGCTAGACTTCACAACTGAATCATAATCCAAACCTGTATCATAAAGGCACCTTATGGTGACCCCATTACAAATAACATCCTCACAAACTGGGGGGTGATAAGGTTCCTGCTGTCCCTTAGGATTAACCTTTAATCTTTGAGTCCCCGACTTCATTGCAGCAATGTTTGAAGGTTTCCTTCTACAAAATTCGGTGTTATGGTTATCTTTCTTGCACCATTTACACCATCTTTTTCCTTGGTTAAACGGTTTTCTTTCATTGGATTTTTGGTCATTGAACTGTGAGTTTCTGTCTCGGTAGTCATTTCTTGGCCGTTCAAAGTTTGTCCTACCTTTATTTCCCTGCTCTCTATTATCAAATTTATTAAATTGCTGTGGAGCTTTAAAATTGTCTATGTGCTTCTTTTTAGCACCACTTACCTCTGCCTGGGCTGCCTGATACCTTCAGCGACATTTAAAACCTCTCCCAACTTCTCTGCACCTTGTTCCATGAGAAATTTTCTCATGTCTGGAGCCATGGACTCTCTCAATTGCTCAATCATGATCATTTCTTTAAGATCTTGGGTCTTCCCCAGAGCAGTCCATTTCTCCAAATAGGTTTCTAGTCTGGCAGAGAATTGGTGGTATGTCTCCCCAGACAACAGTTTGGCATTTCTAAATTTCTTACGATAAAATTCCCCATTTTTTTCGTACCTCAATAACAAAGCCTGCTTTAACATGTCATAATTCTCCTGGTCTTCTCTGTTCATTTTTGCGAAGACTTCGTAAGAAGTACCTCTCAGTCCCTGTGATAGCTTTAAACTCCACCTCTCTCTCTCTAACCCATATGTAGTAGCTAATAACTCAAAACGTCCTAGGTACCCCTCTATGTCATCGTCTTTTTCAACAAAATGGTCTAAATGAAACCCCATAGCTGATGTTGAGGCTCCCAGACTGGGCGTAGCATCTGAGGCAAAAGGGCTGGCACCATTTTCAGGAGCCTGGCCTTGTAGCTCCAGCTCCCTGAGTCGTAATTCGTGCTCCCTCTGCAACCTTCTATCTTCTGCCTCCCTTTCGGCAGTCAATCTTTTATCTTCTGCTTCCCTTTGCTGTCGTTTTTCTTCTGCCTCAATCTGCAGCCTCTTAATTTCTCTATCAGCCTCTAACCTCTTCTCTTCAGCCAACCTTTCAGACTCTAATTTTCTTTCAGCCTCTTTTTAATATCTTCTTTCTTCCCGTTCAATATACTTATCACATTCAGCCGTTACATATTGAATTAAAATCTGACCATCCATTCCCATCTCCTTTGCCGTCAGCACAGCAGCTGATCTAAATTTTGCCAGCTCCGCCATACTTTTTAAACAAATCTAGCAATGTGCAAAATAAAATTTCCAACCACTAAAGTGCTTCTAATTACTCTAATCTAAAATAATTCTAATTAATTAATTAACTACCACTGGCTGTGAAGATTCACCAACTTTTATTTTCAGGGACACTTTTAATTTTAAGGGACACTTTTAATTTTTATTATGTGTTCCCCTAATCTAATTCTCCCCCAGGAGATCCTAATATATTTAATGGGCTAATTATCCCGGGACAAAGAGACCCCAATATATGTAGTGGGTTTGATGGTATTGTATGATGGTGATATTACTAAGTGTGATGCATGAGGTCAGCTGTGAAGGCTCCTGAGATAAAATGTAGCTGTGAATTGTCAGAAGGCCCTTCTTGCTACCACTACGACCTCACACCTATCTTTTTTTACTAATGAATGTGGCTACGTTAAATGTCTAGGGTAATGATATGTAATGTGTTGTGGTAGTTTACACACACACACACAGATATTTACTAAGTCTAATAATATTAATAAAATGTTATAATACACGGAACTAACTCAGTTGTGTAAAATTTTGATAGTAATTTTCTTACATTTATTTGTTCTGGACCAAGGTTTTATTTTGGCCAGAACATATGAAAGGTTTTAGAAATTATGAAAAAATGCATGAATATTACATAATAAATGCAAGGTGTGTACATATATATGTTACTAGACTAGTTAATATTATTATTGGTTATAGTAGTAATCTATTGTGGGAGAACTTTTAATGGATGTGCTGTTGGGGTGGCCTCATCACTCCCTGTCTATGGCGATTACACATTGTCCAGTTATTTGATGGAATTTTTATGGGTGTGTTAGGAAATAAGTTGAGTTGGTGAACTCTCAGCAGACCAGGCGCTCACGTAACTTGAAGGTGTAGCTCTGGTGCTGAGATCTGGTGGCCCCACCTCTCCGTGCTTGGGGCAATATCAGAAGTCTGGTGGCCCCAGCTCTCCGTGCTTGGGGGCAATATCAGAAATATGGTGGCCCCTCCTCTCCGTGCTTGGGGGCAATATCAGAAGTCTGGTGGCCCCACCTCTCCGTGCTTGGGGGCTATAATAGGCTGCTCTGACCAAATATTACTGCACGGGTCCACTCTGGTAAAATTCAACGACTCATTTGACACCGCATTGGTGCCAACTGAAACTCACAGCTCTGCAATCAAAGTATTAGTCATGTGTCAGAATTCCATCCTCTAACCATTTCTGGACACAACACTACACAACAACAACACCACATAGACGGGTCAGATCTTTCTGACCAAACAACACATCTTACCAAGTTGGTTTCACATAGGATAAGTTCTCCCAGACTACAGATTCTGAAATATGTTCATTAGTTTCCTGCCATAGAATAGGATAGGTGATATGTTTCACTGATCTCAACACTTGATCTGTCCTTCCTAATCCTTGCTGGAGTTTATGTATTTTATTTGTCTCTAGACCCTGAACTGGGGCGGGGGGTCTAGAGCGAACCCTTACTTGTTGTAAGGAACAGATTATGCTATTGCAGTATCAAATCACTCGAACCTTAAACAAATATTAAAATGTACAAAGAAATAATTTCAGTCTTACCAGAATTATGAATATAGTACACAGTTAAATAAATGCTAGCAAAACTCAGCTGAGCTGCTGGCCTTATGATGGCGTCCCTCTAAATACTTCAATAGCTTCGGGAATTACACCACTTATTAATTCACTGTGTCTACAAGGACAACTAATACTGAATGGCACAAAATGCGCGTCTGAGCGCCGATAATATCTTCATCTAGGGCCAATCGCTGCCTTTTCTTTTTTCAAATTCAAATATCCTACCACAAAGTCATTTCAGTCAGACCTCAGTCAAGTATGCCTTATTGTCTGTTGGTCCGTCCGTCTCTACTTGCGTTTCACAAAAAAACACACTTGTTTTTTGAACCAACCCTGCCTTCCCCTACACAATTTCGCCTTTAAAGTTATTTTTAGCCACAATTCACCATCCCACCCCGTCTCTTCATTCCACTAGATTTTAGCACTTGCGTCTTCAAGGCCACAACTTTTTGAAAATTAGTGACATGTTTTATCTCAATGCAGACGTTCGCTGATATGAACAACACAGTCTTTTGTCAATATCTTTCGTATTATCTGTCCGTCTGTATAAATGAAAGCATATTATTTCACTGCTCAAGATGGGCCATCCGGCCAGCTAGGTTTTATATTCCTAACATTATTATTAGGAAAAGTTATTTTTCAAATATTTTCTAGAATTTTCTGGAATGCGCGCATCACTGCATTCAAATAAACGGGCTAAGTTATAGCAAAAGCGTCCAATAAATGACTGTGGCGTATAATATCCAAGGCCCCTTTTGTCGATTTCTTTACTTTATGTCAACTTGGGGACGTGACTTTTTCCTCCTTTCCCCACCACTTGCGCATTTTAGCATTGCTAGTTTCAAGCACGCGTTCAGTCAGATTTTTCCTTTTGATCTCCGTTCCATTTTGCCTTCAAGTCTAACAATTTAATTTCCATGGCGGGTGATGACCCGCGGCGTGGGCGATCATGTATTCTAGCAGCTTACGCATTAGTTTTTATCCCTACGTTGTATCATTGGAGATATTTTAACGTTGTATCATTGTTAATTTTGTGACACCCGCCATCTCTTTTGGACAGGTCTTTGAAAATAAGGAAAAGATAGTTTAAATAAAAAAAAGGATTAACTAAAATGTGTGGACACTTTGTCCAATAAGTATAATGTCACTCTATCTCTCCTGTTGGTGTATTCACAGATTACAACTTTATTATCTAATAGTGTTTGTCACTTGTTAGGAGGGGCTGTAGTTTCATCACGCCCCATAACATCCTGGGTATGATTGAAAATACCAAAGTTTATTGTAACTGAAGTGTCAGATATACCCAGATGCTAACACATCACCTGGGATTCTTTGTAGAAGGATAATTCAGTATGTCGTTGCAGAAAATTTAGATATATCAGCACACACAAGCTCCTCCAGCTATCTGCTGACAGCATAAACGTTTTACCGGAGACTTGTTGGCGTTACACTCACTCATCAGGTTTCCTGTCACCGGTTGGTAACAGGAAATAAAACCTCTGCAATAAAAAGACACCCTGGCCTTTTTATATCTGATCACACTTTATTATTATTATTTACCTATGGTGGTATGGGGTCAGCCTCGCGTGCATACAGGTGCACTCGCCCCTAATTTTATATGACTCACACCTTGCTGTGACCACACTTCAGGTCCCTATGGCAGATACGCCACTGTACTTTTACATAGTTTTCCTCAATACAATAACGTGGAGTAACTACATTTCGTTTTGTATGATTTGCTCTTCTTTTTTTAAAATTATAAACGCTCCAGGCATGTTGAACAGTGTTCATGGAACACGGAGGCTTACTAACATATTCTAATACAATAATATTAAAACAAAATCATGACAATATACCACAGTTAGATACAGTTCAATGTGAGGACTCAACAATGTCTGCTCCCGGCATGTTCTTCACTTTTCCCAATAGTAGTATCTAACTTTGGCAGTTGTAATAAACATATTAATACATAAAGCATTCTTACCACAATTTCACAGAAATATATTACAAATAACGCTGACTTGCAAAGAATGGTCTCAGTTTTTCTCTGCCCTGCCCAGACTGCGAATTAATTCTTTATTTTATAAATTAACACAGCTGATCTCAGCGTATTTGATAGAAAAAGTTTTTGTCAACTGGCGATGAGCATTGAAAGCTTTTTGCTAATATCTATTAGTACTGGCCAATGGAAAACTTGCGACTACCAGAATTCAAATGTAAGGTAAAGGTAAAGGAACCCGTTACACGCCCATTTAGGCATATTGGGAATATGGTGTTAGGCCCATATTATCTTGACCGTCGGCACACGAGGGGTGATGTGGTCGGCATCACGCCGGCCGCCTTAACCTTCCCAGAGTAGCTCTGGTACCCATTTGGGGCTGGGTCGACCCAGGAGCCGTTTGTGGCCTAAAAATTTTTCCGCCTCATCTGGGGATCGAACCATAGACCACTGCGCTAGGAAGCCAGTGCACTAACCACTATGCTACCGCGGCTCCCAAATGTAGTTTTTGAAAAACAAAAAAAATTCCAAACAAACTCGGTGTCTGGTAGTCGATTGGTCAGTCTGCGTTAGTTATGCCCAATGGAAAAAGATGTTTCGTTTTTAGTTACATTTTTCCTATCTCTTCCCTTTCACTCCTATACCAACTAATAGAATTTGAATTACTACCATGCCTCTTTTTAAGCTGGCGTCCCCACTAACGTTATGAAAAAAACAAGCAGGAACCACAGTCTGTCTGGTCAAGCGTCCGTAGACATTTAGTATTTTCTCAATAACTTGGCTAATACTTGGACTACCATATTTTTTAAAACACATTTTTGCTCAGGGGACTTTTAAGCTATATTACCATATGATTTTTATGGTCAGTTTCAGTATGGTTTAGATTTTCAATTTTGTCACTGTCAATCGTCAAATAAAAATTTTACACAAGTCGGCCATCTTCCCCCTCTCATCTCTCTCTAGCATTTTTATTCAAATAACTAACTTGTTTGAGTGACGTCAGAAATACATTTACTCGGCGAGAATTTAAACTGTCTGTGTGTATATATCATCGGGCCAATCCCACAGCGTGTCAAGCGAAGCGGGGTTTTGCGCGGCGGGTGTTAGAATTGGCGTTTACTATTACTGATGTCTCGTGTAACACTACCAAAAAATGTAAGGATTACTAAAATTAAAGGCGTTAAAGTTAAAGTATTACGTTAATTCAGACAGTAACTTGGCAGCACATTTCTGGCAGATCGTTAATTATAAGCCTTGCCGCAGTCTCTATCAGATCGGGCAAAATGTTAAAAATGTTTTTTGTACGTCACAAGGAAAGCGAGTAGGTTTATACGGCGGGATCGTTTCTAAGCATTATCATGGCACAAAATTCAGCGCGATGCTGGCGTGTGAGATGATCATAGTCAGACACATACGGGCGGGTTTATTTATTATCATAGGACTAAAATCTTACTGAAATGAGCGATTATTCTCGCAGATTTTACTACATCGTCTATGGGCGATAGCAGAGTGTCTCGCCAAAGTGGGAATCGTGGTTGTGGGTCCCTCTCGTTCGGCTAATCGATCATTAAAGAATTGGCCTGGCCACTAGAGAAGAAGTTTACCTTTTCCTGGATGTACCGCGTGGACATGCTTTAGCGTCTTGGTCAGTTGCCTAACCTTGGGGTTCACACACGAGACGCCTCAGTTCCTGCACATCCATATTTCTGGTGTATCCGTTCGTTTGTAAACCTGACAGCACGCCACTTTTCATTTCTTTATTTTCTTTAGCAAGGAAGAAATGACTGGTAGAACATCAGCATGGATTGTTATGTAATACGCGTTTAAATTGGAACGGGGATAAAAAATGAGAACGATAAAAGTGAATGCGATAAAAGGACAGAAGCATAAAAAGTCATTGTGACAGGATCTGGCACTCACCGGAAATGAATGAGGGAGGACAGAGAAAATTTTTTTTTAAAGTCTTATTTTCACTTTCACTCATGCAAGCTTGCTTTGCACACGCCTACTTTTCTCTACCAGTATCTCTACCAGTTTCTACACCACTCTCTTCGTCCCCTTTATTTTTGCTGTATTCTTTAGAACGTTTTCTCAAAATCCTCTGAAACCTTCAGGCGTTCTTATAACCTATCTCTCCTTCTTTCTCTGTCTGCTAAAACTAATCTAATCTAATCTAGTCAAATCAATCCCATCCATCCATCGGTCCATCCATCTATGTCTGTCATTCTGAATTTATCTACCTATTTATCTACCTATCCATCCACCTATCTATCTATTTACCAACTACCTATCTATCTACCCACATACCTATCCATCCACATACCTACCCATCTACCTACCTACCTACCTATCTATCCACCTACCTACCTATCTATCCATCTACCCACCCATCTACCTACCTAACCACCTACCTAACCACCTACCTATATACCCACCTACCTATCTACCCACCCACCTGCTTACCTACCTATCTACCTACCTACCTACCTGTCTGCCTACATACCTACCTGCCTGTCTGTATGTCTGAATGTCTGTCTGTCTGTTTGACCGTCCGTCCGTCCGTGTGTCCGTCCGTCCGTCCGTCCATCAATCCAGCCATCAAGTTATCCAACCACGCTCTCTTTCTCCCTCTCTCTCTCTCTCTCTCTCTCTCTCTCTCTCTCTCCTTTAAAATAAATACTCCTCATCTCTGCCAGTATTTATTATCTCATCCACAATCTCATCACTCGACTTCTCTTTATACTCATCAACTCCTCTCAATTCAGGTCACCGATAGCGGAAGTCACCGTGTACAATTTCTTACAACTGCAACTCGAAGCCATCTAGTCCAGGGGTCTTCAGCCTAGACCACAGGTGGGCAACATGTTCCCCAATCTACACAAGCGGCAATTAAAGTTTGGCGAATTGGGTTTTCAGTCCTGGCTTGATAGTAAGTAAAAATGCCATTTTAAAAATTCTTGAATAAAATGTACGCTGTAAACATGTATACTGATATTTCCTGAAAGCTCCGACAGGTTATTCCATATCTGTTGATTTAACATTTGAATGAACTTATAGGATAGTATGGCGCTCTCTCTCCCAAATCTCTACACCACACGGTAAAAGAGGAACGACTAAGTAAGTAAGTAAGTTAGTTAGTATGAACTTAATACGAAGCTTTAGGGAAAAGGAAAACTGATATGTGATCAAACACAATACATTCGACAATTTCAGATGAAACTGAATTTTCGAGTGTCTCAAGTGCGAAAAGGAAGGTGTAACAGACTTGGCACAAATGATGAGTTGCTATATCATCTTCAGAAACTGTTTCATTACGTAAACTCATGGAGAATTTGATTGATAAATTAAAGTCGTCCTTTCTAATGTTATTCTTTTCAACTTGGCGATTCAATTCTTGAAGGGTTAAAAAAAAAGAATTGTTTGGACGTTTTGCCTCGATTTGGCGAAGCGCGCCTCGTTCAGCGAAGACACAAGGTCCGTCTGTTATATTAGGGCACAGATCTTATGGTCTGGTGTATAGCGTTGATTCTTGATAGATTCATTTTACTTCAACATTAAAATACAACACAATAACTTACTATTTTGCTATGTTTGGAAAAGCGTAGATTTGAAGCTGACATATTCGTGTTGCAGAGCCTGCCGGTACACTCATTAAGTCCATCTCAAGGGTTGTTTAGTCAATGAGATATGAGAATATCTTAAGAAAGATGAGGAACTTTCTACTTTGAAACTGGCTGTTTCTGAATTATTTTCCATGTTCGCCTCGACATGGCTTTGTGACGATTTTCTCAATCGCTTTGATGAAGTCAAAATACAAATCTTGAATAACGGACACGAATGTGGAGACAGAACTGAGATGTGGCCTGAGTTCTGATATTCAACCAAAATTTGACCAGTTGGTCCGAGAAGGCGACTGCAAGGTTTCACATTGATTTTTTTATGTTTTATTACTGAGATTCCGGAAATTGTGCTTGACTCTATAAGCAAGAATAATGCTTGAATAAAGTCATTGTAAAGAATTTCGGATTTTCCCTTGTTGGTGAACAGGTATGTTGAACTTTAAAGTCTCTATACTGGTAGGCAACACAGTAGACCAGTTGACAGTCTAACGCGTAGTATGTAGGCTTGGGAAATCGTCAACCCTGGCGGTAGGCCAGTTTTCATTCCATGTCTTCTTCATACCATTCATGTTTGTCTCCAGTTCTCTTTCCCCTTATGTTCTTTGTTCTTTCTCTACCTCTCTTACACTGGGGATTCCAGAACAGGGATTGTCTGGTAATGCTATCAATGGGTGTTCTCAGTGCGTACCCTATCCATCTCCAGTGTCATCTTCTCTTTCCTTGTTCCACTCGCGCTCATCTGGTTCTTGCTATTAGTTTCACATTAGTAATCTTGTCATATCACATCAAAGTGGTTAGGAACCATTTTTATTTCATATGGCGAATGAATCATGAATTTCTCCACACCTGCGGCTTGACTCAGAATCACACTGCCCACCCCTGACCTATACGATATCGCCCAATACTGGGGCATTTGGGAATTTTTTGGGTACTACACAAATGAAAGAAATAGTGACCATTTCAGAGAATATGTTAATGATGTGTTTCGTTGAATAAAACTGAAACAGCTTAATAATAAAAGATGACAAACAAAAATGAAGGCTTCACGGGGATTTGAACCCGTGAAATCTGTTCCACTGTTCAATAGCCTATCTGGAGAGCTATCAGGCCGAAACAAATGCTTGACATACTGACTAAAAATGATACATTCTATTTATTCCTTCGTTGATTACCATTCAGGTCTCAAAGGAACACATGTATGAACATTGAAATAATAAGAAAGGGGAAACCCCGAGGCCTGTGAACAATAAGTAAGTAATACACATAAATAGATATGTTGCAGACACTCGCAAGAAATAAAGAAGTAGAACATTAGACAACAGAAAAACAACATTAGTGATCGGCGTACCGGGGACTCGAACCCAGTATCACCCGAACTGCACCCCACGTTCTTCTTTTATATTTAAACTCCCAATGGAGCATAGGCCTTCAGAAACCTCATGTCAAGTCTTTTTGTCCCGTGCCATCCGCTCAAGGTCTGTCCATGTCTTCTTCATCTCCTTCCTGGCTGTCTCCAGTTCTCTTCTCCATGTGTTCTTTGGTCTTCCTCTGCCTCTCATACCCTAGGAATTCGGGAATAGGGTTTGTCTGGCAATGCTATCAAAAGGTGTTCTCAATGTGTGTCCTATCAACAGGTGTTCTCAATGTGTGTTCTATCAACAGGCGTTCTCAATGTGTGTCCTATAAACAGATGTTCTCAATGTGTGTCCTATCAACAGGCGTTCTCAATGTGTGTCCTATCAACAAGTGTTCTCAATGTGTGTCCTATCAACAGGTGTTCTCAATGTGTGTCCTATCAACAGGCGTTCTCAATGTGTGTCCTATCAACAGGTGTTCTCAGTGTGTGTCCTATCAACAGGTGTTCTCAATGTGTGTGTCCTATCAACAGGTGTTCTCAATGTGTGTGTGTCCTATAAACAGGTGTTCTCAATGTGTGTCCTATCAACAGGTGTTCTCAATGTGTGTCCTATTCATCTCCAGCGTCTTCTTCTCAATTCCTGTTCCGCTGGCGCTTGTCTAGTTCTTGTGATTAGTTTCACATTAGATTAGAAACATTAGGTTTTAAATTTCGTTCACATTAGATTAGAAACATTAGGCTTTAAATTTCTTTCACATTAGATTAAAAACATTAGGTTTTAAATTTCTTTCACATTTACGAGACTTAAATGTATAATTTTTAAAACTATAATTACAACAATGTAACAATTCGTGTAGGTGGGCGGTAAAAAGTTTGGACACACACAAATATTGAAAAAAAAAATGGGCGCAGGTCCAAAAATGTTTGAAGACCGTCGATTCAGTCGATACACACTTACTTTTCAGTAAAAGCCAGGTCATGTTCTTAACCACTGCGATCACTTTCCAGGCCGGGAATTTCTGATACACAAAGTCTTCATCTATTTTCATTTTAGGCACTTTCATTTTAATCTTGTTGCTCTCTGTGAAAGACTAACATCTCATTCAATTTCTTTCTCTGTGTGATTCTCTCTTCCCCTACTAACGCAGAATTCTTCATTTACTGCGGACTTTTAAGCGTCGTGAGAAGATTTAAAAACGTGTTATCATTTCCTTACAGAGGATCTGTTGGAGAGCAAGGAATGTTTGGTGCCAGCGGCCGTGGTAATTCCAGATCCACTATTATCTAAAAAAAACTAAAGTGCTTTTTATCTCAAACTTGTGTACAAGCCCGTCATAAGACGGGAATTAAATTCAAAAGTACCAATACCTAACGGCAATTGTACTTATTCAAAAGTATTTTTTAAAAACCACTGTGCATCACCACAGTACACGAACTACGTAGCAGCATCGAGGATCCCAATGTGTGTATACAGGATCACACATTCTATAAATATTTGTGTACACACCGTCATTTGCGAATTCTTCTTTGGTAAGTGTTACTATTTTCGGGAGAGTACATATAAGGGAAACAATGCAATTAATGTCTAACTTTCAACCAAAGTTGCATCATTTAGCGTTACGCACTGACAGAAGAAGCTGGGATTTTATATATAGGATGGCGGTATATTAGTTGCCTACTGAAGACAATTGTTGCAACGATTATTATGTCCAAAAAGATTTCAATACGATGTTTTGATGCAGCTGGCTGTCATAAAATTAACCATGATACAACGTTAAAATATCTCCAATGATACAACGTAGGGATAAAAATTAATGCGTAAGCTACGAGAATACATGATCGCCCACGCCGCGGGTCACCACCCGCCATGGAAATTAAATTGTTACACGTGAAGGCAAAACGTTTACCCTTGGAACGGGATGAGAACGGAAATCAAAAGGGAAAAAATATGACTGAACGCGTGCTTGAAACTAGCAAGGCTAAAAGACGCAATTGGTGGGGAAAGGAGGAAAAGTCACGTCCCCAAGTTGACACAAGGTAAAGAAATCGACAAAAGGGACCTTAGCTATTATACGCAAGTCATTTCTTGGACGTTTTTGCGATAACTTAGTCCGTTTATTTGAATTCAGCGGCAAACGCAGTATAGAAGATGCTAGAAATATTTCGAAAAACCAACTAACCTTGAAAAGTAACTTTTTCTTAATAATGATGTTAGGAATATAAAACCTAGCTGGCCGGATGGCCCATCTTGAGCAGTGAAATAATATGCTTTCATTTATACAGACGGATAAATAATAAGAAAGATATTGACAAAAGACTGTGTTGTTCATATCAGCTAGCATCTGCATTGAAACAAAAAATGTCCCTAATTTTCAAAAAAAAAACTGTAGCCTTGAGACTCAAGTGCTAAAATCTAGTTGGAATGAAAGAGACGGGATGGGATGGGGAACTGTGGCTAAAAATAACTTTAAAGGCAAAATTGTGTAGGAGAAGGCGGAGTTGGTTCAAAAAACAAGTGTGTTTTTTTTGTGAAACGCAAGTAGAGATGGACGGACCAACAGACAATAAGGCATACTTGACTGAGGTATGACTGAAATGACTTTTTGGTAGGAGGTTTGAATTTGAAAAGAAAAAGGCGGTGATTGGCCATAGATGAATATATTATCGGCGCTCAGACGCGCATTTTTGCCATTCGTCATAAGTTGTCCTAGTAGACACAGTGAATTATTTAGTGGTGTAATTCCCAGAAGCTAATTGAAATATTTAGAGGGACGCCATACTAAAGCCAGCAGCTCAGCTGAGTTCTGCTAGCAATTAACTGTGTTCTATATTCATAATTCTGGTAAGACTGAAAGTATTTCTTTGTATATTTTAATATTTGTTTAATGTTTCGAGTGATTTGATACTGCCATATCAAAATCTATCCCTTACAACAAGTAAGGATTCGCTCTAGACCCCCCGCCCCAGTTCAGGGTCTAGAGACAAATAAAATACATAAACTCCAGCAAGGATTATGAAAGACAGATCAAGTGTTGAGATCAGTGGAACATATCACCTATCCTATTCTATGGCAGGAAGCTAATGAACATATTTCAGAATATGTAGTCTGGGAGAACTTATCCTATGTAAAACCAAATTGGTAAGATGTGTTGTTTGGTCAAAGAGATCTGACCCGTCTATGTGGTGTTGTTGTTGTGTGTAGTGTTGTGTCCAGAAATGGTTTAGAGGATGGAATTCTGACACATGACCAATACTTTATTGCAGAACTGTGAGTTTTTATTTGGCACCAATGTGGTGTCAAATGTGATGTTGAAGATTACAAGAGTAGACCCGTGCAGTTTATATCTTGGCAGAGCAGCCGTATATTGCCCCCAAGCACGGAGAGGTGGGGCCACCATATTCCAGCACCAGAACTACTCATTCAAGATACGTGAGCGTCTGGCCTGCTGGAGATTCACAAACTCATTTTATAACACACCAACTATATTTCCATCAATAAATGGACCATGTTAGTAACCATAGACAGGGAGTGATGAGGCCACCCCAACAGCACATCCATAAATCGTTCTCCATATAGATTACAACTATAAACAGTAGTAATATTAACTAGTATTGTAAAATACATATGTACACTCCTTTCATTTATTATGCCATATCTTCATGCATTTCATTAATAATTGCAAAACCTTTCATATGTTCTGACCAAAATAAAACCTTGGTCCAGAACAAATAAACTTAAAAGAAAATTTTTCTATCAAAATTTTACACAACTTGAGTTAGTTCAGTGTGTCATAACATTTTATTAATATTATTAGAATTGTTAAATATCTGTGTGTGTGTGTATGTAAACTACCACAACACATTACATATCATACCCTAGAATTTTAACGTAGCCACATTCATAGGAAAAAAAAAGATAGGTGTGAGGTCGTAGTGGTAGCAAGAAGGGCCTTCTGAAAATTCACAGCTACATTTATCTCAGGAGCCTTCACAGCTGACCTCATGCATCACACTTAGTAATATCACCATCATACAATACCATCAAATCTACTACATATATTGGGGTATCTGGTCCCGGGATAATTAGCCTATAAATAATATTAGGATCTCCTGGGGGGAGAAATAAATTAGGGGAACACATTTTAAAAATTAAAAGTGTCCCTGAAAATAAAAGTTGGTGAATCTTCACAGCCAGTGGTAGTTAATTGATTAATTAATTAATTAGGATTATTTTAGACTAGAGTAATTAGAATTACTTTAGTGGTTGGAAATTTTACTTTGCTCATTGCTAGAATTGTTTAAAAAGTATGGCGGAGCTAGCCAAATTCAGATCAGCTGCTGTGCTAACGGCAAAGGATATGGGAATGGATGGTCAGGTTTTAATTCAATATGTAACGGCTGAATGTGATAAGTATATTGAAAGGGAAGATAGGAAGGTAGCTGAAGAGAAGAGGTTGCAAATTGAGGCTGATAGAGAACTTAAGAGGCTGCAGATTGAGGCAGAAGAAAAACGACAGCAAAGGGAAGCAGAAGATAAAAGGTTGACTGCCGAAAGGGAGGCAGAAGATAGAAGGTTGCAGAGGGAGCACGAATTACGACTAAGGGAGCTGGAGCTACAAGGCCAGGCTCCTGAAAATGGTGCCAGCCCTTTTGCCTCAGATGCTACGCCCAGTCTGGGAGCCTCAACATCAGCTATGGGGTTTCATTTAGACCATTTTGTTGAAAAAGACGATGACATAGAGGGGTACCTAGGACGTTTTGAGTTATTAGCTACTACATATGGGTTAGAGAGAGAGAGGTGGAGTTTAAAGTTATCACAGGGACTGAGAGGGACTTCTTATGAAGTCTTCGCAAAAATGAACAGAGAAGACCAAGACAATTATGACATGTTAAAGCAGGCTTTGTTATTGAGGTACGAAAAAAATGGTGAATTTTATCGTAAGAAATTTAGAAATGCCAAACTGTTGTCTGGGGAGACATACCACCAATTCTCTGCCAGACTGGAAACCTATTTGGAGAAATGGACTGCTCTGGGGAAGACCCAAGATCTTAAAGAAATGATCATGATTGAGCAATTGAGAGAGTCCATGGCTCCAGACATGAGAAAATTTCTCATGGAACAAGGTGCAGAGAAGTTGGGGAGGTTTTAAATGTCGCTGAGAGGTATCAGGCAGCCCAGGCAGAGGTAAGTGGTGCTAAAAAGAAGCACATAGACAATTTTAAAGCTCCACAGCAATTTAATAAATTTGATAATAGAGAGCAGGGAAATAAAGGTAGGACAAACTTTGAACGGCCAAGAAATGACTACCGAGACAGAAACTCACAGTTCAATGACCAAAAATCCAATGAAAGAAAACCGTTTAACCAAGGAAAAAGATGGTGTAAATGGTGCAAGAAAGATAACCATAACACCGAATTTTGTAGAAGGAAACCTTCAAACATTGCTGCAATGAAGTCGGGGACTCAAAGATTAAAGGTTAATCCTAAGGGACAGCAGGAACCTTATCACCCCCCAGTTTGTGAGGATGTTATTTGTAATGGGGTCACCATAAGGTGCCTTTATGATACAGGTTTGGATTATGATTCAGTTGTGAAGTCTAGCCTAGTGGACCCAAGTCAGTATACCACAGAAACAGTGGAAATACAAGGGGCAACTAAGGACATACCACTCATGACACTTCCCATCGCAAGGATAACGGTGAAAACTCGCTATGTGGAAGGAGAAATCAGAGCAGCAGTGATAGATGAACCAATCTACCCTCTGATATTGGGGTGTAGATACGTCTTCTTGGGGAATCCCGAGAGACCTGTGATCATGGCGACAGTGCAGACCAGGTCACAGAAGAAGGAGGAAGAAGGTGAACCTATAAATGCTCATCCAGAGGAGATGAGGAAGGCGCAGGCTGAGGATAGGACACTCAAGCCATGTTTTAAAAAATTGCCCAAATGCCACACACCTCCGAGCAAGGGGGAATATTTTATGAAGAACAAACTATTATACAGGAAGGCCGGAACTGGAACAAATGGTCACAACCAGCTGGTTCTTCCCACTTCATATAGGGATAAAGTGATGGAACTCGGGCATGCGATTCCCTTCAGTGGTCACATGGGGATCAGCGCCACAGGACAGCGTATAGCTTGTCATTACTTCTGGCCAGGGATAACGGAGGATATAAAAAGATATGTCAAATCCTGCCCCGAATGTCAAAGGGTAGCTCCAAAGCACTGGACTGCTCCTGCAACTCTAGGGGAAATGCCCATAGTGGGAACACCTTTTGAGAGGGTTGCAGTGGATATTGTGGGACCTCTCACTCGGACCAAGAGGAGGAACAGTTACATCCTTACTCTGGTGGACACTTGTTCTATGTGGGGAGAGGCGGTAGCCCTGCCATCAATTGATTCAAAACATGTAGCAGAGGCACTACTTACAATATTTACCCGATTAGGATTCCCGCATCAAATCTTGACGGATAATGGCTCTCAGTTCAAGGGGAAACTAACGGAAGAAGTTTTTAAGCTATTTCAAGCCAGACACTTTCATTGTAGTCCGTACCATCCGCAAGGGAACGGCCAGGTAGAGAGGTTCAACGGGACTCTCATTTCTATCCTGAGAAAGCTGGCACACGAAAAACCGGATCTGTGGGATCAATTCCTGCCCGCCGCATTGTTTGCGTATCGGGAGGTACCACATAGTTCAACCGGGATGGCTCCCGCAACTCTGCTATTTGGGAGGCCAATAAAAGGTCCATTAGAAGCCCTATTAAGGACCTGGACAGATGAGAAGGCGGAAGAGACTGTTACCTCATCTTATCAATACGTGAACGAACTGACCACTCGTTTGAAAGCTGGATGGAAACTGGCAAATGATAATTTGAAACAAGCCAGGAAGAAACATGCAGCATATTTTAATAGGAAGGCAAAGGACAGAGAACTAGCTGTGGGAGAGAAGGTGCTGCTTCTACTACCCGGTAGCCAGAATAAATTACAAATTGGATGGCAAGGTCCATATACGGTTCTAGAGAAGGTGTCTAGAACAAACTATAAAATTGACAAAAAGGGGAAGGAGAAAGTTTATCATGTAAACCTGTTAAAGAAGTATCTGGACAGACCACTCCAGGAAAGCACCCCCTTACTGACCTTAGCTATCGCAACTCAAATGCAAAAGGAACCACTCACCTCACATGAATACCCATTACATCCTTGTGAAACAGCAGCACAGGTAAAAGTCAGTAAGCACCTGACTAAAAACCAGAGGGAGAGAGTTCAACAGGTTCTGGAGGAACATACAGATGTATTAACAGATAAACCAGGCCATACAAATTTGCTACAGTATGACATGAAACTGGTAGACTCAAACCCAATCTGTATGAGAGCCTATTCTATTCCGTTCGCGAAGGAGAAGGCATTGAAGGAAGAAATAGATTATTTGTTGAAGGAGGGGATTATTTCACACAGTGAATCATCTTTTAGCTCTAGTGTCGTTTTGTTGAGAAAACCGTCTGGGGAACACAGACTGTGCATAGATTACAGGAAACTGAATGCTGTCACAGAAGGACAAGTGGATCCATTACCAGACACAAAACAGTTATTTGCCAGACTGAACAAGGCAAAATACTTTTCAAAGGTGGATCTTAGTAAAGGCTATTACCAGATCCCAGTGAAGCCTGAAGTGAGACCTTATTTGGCTTTTAGCACTTCGGATGGACATTATGAATTCAACATGCTACCATTCGGAGTGAAAAATGCTCCGAGTGTATTTTCAAGGATGATGCGCAAATTGTTGGATCCCCTGAATAACCCATGTATCACGAATTTCATGGATGATATTCTCGTCGCCACAGAGACATTTGAAGAACACATTGAAGCTCTAGAAATGTTATTTAATAGGCTTAGGGAGGCGAACTTAACTGCTAGGCCAACAAAATGTTGTATTGGATGCAAAGAGTTGGAATTCTTGGGACACACTGTATATCAGGGTAGCATGACCCCTGATCCCAAGAACTTGGAAAAACTGCAGAGAGCACCTAGACCACAAACAAAAAAGGACGTGCGATCATTCGTGTCGTTATGCGGATTTTATCAAAAATATATCAAAGATTTTAACTCTATTTGTGCTCCTCTGACTGATCTGACTCGCAAGGGACTTCCAGATAAAATTATTTGGACTGCGCAAAGTGAATTAGCGTTCCAAGACTTAAAGGAAAAACTCACTAGCAAGCCTATTCTCAAACTGCCTGATTTGACACAGGACTTTGTCTTAAGAACCGATGCAAGTAATGTAGGACTCGGAGCAGCTTTGTTGCAAAGATCATCTTCACCTGATGGGGAACTGAAACCAGTCGCTTATGCAAGCCGCAAATTGAATAAGGCGGAACAAGGATACTCCACAAGCGAAAAAGAATGTTTAGCGTTAATCTGGGCAATAAAGAAGTTTCAAATCTATCTGTATGGTAGGACTTTTGTGGTCGAGACGGATCATCAGCCTCTCGTATTCTTATCTCAGGCTAAGCATGAAAACGCAAGATTGCTGAGGTGGTCTTTATTGCTTCAACCTTATCAGTTTAGTATCCAATATATCCCAGGCAAATTGAATGTCGGTGCAGATTTCCTCAGTCGGCACCCCTGTGATCAAAATTAGAGTAATGGCAGGCGTGAGGAGAGATTTTATCTATGTGTATCACTGGTTTTAGAACTTGCCGTAGGCATGTTTTCAAGTGGGGAGATGTGTCATAAAATTAACCATAATACAACGTTAAAATATCTCCAATGATACAACGTAGGGATAAAAATTAATGCGTAAGCTACGAGAATACATGATCGCCCACGCCGCGGGTCACCACCCGCCATGGAAATTAAATTGTTACACGTGAAGGCAAAACGTTTACCCTTGGAACGGGATGAGAACGGAAATCAAAAGGGAAAAAATATGACTGAACGCGTGCTTGAAACTAGCAAGGCTAAAAGACGCAATTGGTGGGGAAAGGAGGAAAAGTCACGTCCCCAAGTTGACACAAGGTAAAGAAATCGACAAAAGGGACCTTAGCTATTATACGCAACAGTCATTTCTTGGACGTTTTTGCGATAACTTAGTCCGTTTATTTGAATTCAGCGGCAAACGCAGTATAGAAGATGCTAGAAATATTTCGAAAAACCAACTAACCTTGAAAAGTAACTTTATCTTAATAATGATGTTAGGAATATAAAACCTAGCTGGCCGGATGGCCCATCTTGAGCAGTGAAATAATATGCTTTCATTTATACAGACGGATAAATAATAAGAAAGATATTGACAAAAGACTGTGTTGTTCATATCAGCGAGCGTCTGCATTGAAACAAAAAATGTCCCTAATTTTCAAAAAAACTGTAGCCTTGAGACTCAAGTGCTAAAATCTAGTTGGAATGAAAGAGACGGGATGGGATGGTGAACTGTGGCTAAAAATAACTTTAAAGGCAAAATTGTGTAGGGGAAGGCGGAGTTGGTTCAAAAAACAAGTGTGTTTTTTTGTGAAACGCAAGTAGAGACGGACGGACCAACAGACAATAAGGCATACTTGACTGAGGTATGACTGAAATGACTTTTTGGTTGGAGGTTTGAATTTGAAAAGAAAAAGGCGGTGATTGGCCATAGATGAATATATTATCGGTGCTCAGACGCGCATTTTTGCCATTCGTCATAAGTTGTCCTAGTAGACACAGTGAATTATTTAGTGGTGTAATTCCCAGAAGCTAATTGAAATATTTAGAGGGACGCCATACTAAAGCCAGCAGCTCAGCTGAGTTCTGCTAGCAATTAACTGTGTTCTATATTCATAATTCTGGTAAGACTGAAAGTATTTCTTTGTATATTTTAATATTTGTTTAATGTTTCGAGTGATTTGATACTGCCATATCAAAATCTATCCCTTACAACAAGTAAGGATTCGCTCTAGACCCCCCGCCCCAGTTCAGGGTCTAGAGACAAATAAAATACATAAACTCCAGCAAGGATTATGAAAGACAGATCAAGTGTTGAGATCAGTGGAACATATCACCTATCCTATTCTATGGCAGGAAGCTAATGAACATATTTCAGAATATGTAGTCTGGGAGAACTTATCCTATGTAAAACCAAATTGGTAAGATGTGTTGTTTGGTCAAAGAGATCTGACCCGTCTATGTGGTGTTGTTGTTGTGTGTAGTGTTGTGTCTAGAAATGGTTTAGAGGATGGAATTCTGACACATGATCAATACTTTATTGCAGAACTGTGAGTTTTTATTTGGCACCAATGTGGTGTCAAATGTGATGTTGAAGATTACAAGAGTAGACCCGTGCAGTTTATATCTTGGCAGAGCAGCCGTATATTGCCCCCAAGCACGGCGAGGTGGGGCCTCCATATTCCAGCACCAGAACTACTCATTCAAGATACGTGAGCGTCTTGCCTGCTGGAGATTCACAAACTCATGTTATAACACACCAACTATATTTCCACCAATAAATGGACCATGTTAGTAACCATAGACAGGGAGTGATGAGGCCACCCCAACAGCACATCCATAAATCGTTCTCCCATATAGATTACAACTATAAACAGTAGTAATATTAACTAGTATTGTAAAATACATATGTACACTCCTTTCATTTATTATGCCATATCTTCATGCATTTCATTAATAATTGCAAAACCTTTCATATGTTCTGACCAAAATAAAACCTTGGTCCAGAACAAATAAACTTAAAAGAAAATTTTTCTATCAAAATTTTACACAACTTGAGTTAGTTCAGTGTGTCATAACATTTTATTAATATTATTAGAATTGTTAAATATCTGTGTGTGTGTATGTAAACTACCACAACACATTACATATCATACCCTAGAATTTTAACGTAGCCACATTCATAGGAAAAAAAAAAGATAGGTGTGTGGTCGTAGTGGTAGCAAGAAGGGCCTTCTGAAAATTCACAGCTACATTTATCTCAGGAGCCTTCACAGCTGACCTCATGCATCACACTTAGTAATATCACCATCATACAATACCATCAAATCCACTACACTGGCAACCCCATGTTGTACAACTAATTGATACAGAAATCACCGCTTTATCATGTAAGAGCACTGCAAATGCTTGGCGAATGCTTCTTTGAGACAATGCTGCAATGTTGTCTCCACGTTCCGGAAGGATCGAGTACGTTAGTCCAGGTTCTCGAAGAACAACCGCATTCTTGGATCCATGCTCCCGTCAGAAACGTTAAGGAAAAAGAAGAGAAGAAGGAGACGGCGGTAACCACATCCTGGAGAACAGTCTTGGCTGACTGGCTGAACTACATGGGGTAGGAGTAATTCTACTTAAGGGAATGTCCATCACTAGTACACAAAGGCTGAGACGGTAAGTGAGGTGGAGGACTCTAAAAAGATCAACGGCTCACGAAGCGAAACAGCACTGTATGTATGGCCCACATGAGTCACAACGAAAAAGTTAGGGATCCATTATAGACGACCTTCGTTATGGAGATGGCAGCTGATGATGATGATGTCATTACCATTGTTCTTCAGCCTCACAAACCAGACATACCTGCGATAAGATCAGGTCAAGTCCTCCCGACCTGTGTCTCCAATCCAACATCTGTTCGTGCCTTCCTCAATACTTTCATCTATCCAGCTCTCTTCAATATGTTTTTCGATTTACCTCTACCTCCGTGACCCTTGGAATCACGGAACAACTACTGCCTAGTAATGCCATCAACTAGTTTCTTTAATGTGTGTCTTATTCATCGCCATCGTCGTCTTCTCATCCCTTGTTCCACTGGCACTTGTCTGGTTCTTGTCATTAGTTCCACAGTGGTGACCTTGTACAATTCGTGCCATTTATATTTCAAATAAAATCTTTATTTTTTTTAAATAAAATTTTGCCTCGTTTTGGCCAGGCGCGCTCCGTTCAACCTTGACACAGGGTCCGTTGGTATTATTAGGGCGCATGTCGAAATAAAACATACCGTGTGGTCTGATTTTAAAGTCCCACTAATGTACTGTGTGATAGTTCGTGGTCGAAAATAACGCGTCTTCAAGCCAATGTTTAGATGAGGGTTACTTAACCTGTGGCCACTGATTCTGGGAGGTCCATGTTCGTAACCTAAAGACTTGAACTTTATTTTTACCAAACCTTTTTTACTCGGACAATTATCAGAGATTTTTGCATTTAAATAAATATATTCTTTTTACAGACAGTTTTTGTAATTCCGTGTGGCTATATGTAAGCTTAACAATGTTTCTGTGTAATAACATGCATTATTTTTATGCAAAAATGTTCATTATGCGTCTATGTAAATTTTTTTTAATAAGAAGGGGTCCGTAGCTTTCATCGGACATTCAAAATGTTCCGTAGCCTTCAGCAGATAATCAAAGTGGTCCAGGGCACAAGACATGTTAAGAATCCCTGGTTTAGATAATCAAAATGGAGCGGACGAAACGAACCAGGAAAATTACAGTGGAGCAAAGTGTTATCAGAAGACGCTGTCGTTGGATAAGGCACACATTGAGAAAACTAGTTTGTAACATCACAAGGCAGTCTTTATACTGGAATCCTCTGGATAAGAGATACAGATTGAGAAAAAAACGAAGAGAAGGGATTAGACATTGTAGTAAAATCTGCGAGAATAATCGCTCATTTCAGTAAGATTTTAGTCATAAAAATGATAATAAATAAACCCGCCCTATTGTGTCTGACGGTGATCCTCTCACACGCTGAATTTTGTGCAGTGCTAAAGCCTATAGAACGATCCCACGGTAAAAATCTAACATGCGTTTTAGTTTCGGTTTCGAAAACGTACTACCAACATTTAACATTTTGCCAGATCTGCTGCATACATTCTGCAGCCTAGACTTATAATTAACGATTTTGCGGAAGTATGCCGCCAAACTGCTATCTGAATTAACGTATTGTGTCAACTTTAACGCAAAATTTAGTAGTAATCCTTACATTTTTTGGTAGTGTTACACGATACAATACAAATTATTAACGCCAATTCTTAACCCGCCGCGCAAAACCCCGCTTCGCTTGACACATTCTGCCATGCATATATACACGCTGCAACAAAGCCAACAGAGGCAAAACACGCAGACAGTTTTATTTCTTCTCGCGGTAGTATTTCTGACGTCACTAAAACAAGTAGTTATTTGAAAAATACATGCTAGCGAGAAGGGAAGATGGCCGTCTTGTGTAAAAATTTTATTTGACGTTTGACTATGACGAAAATTGAAAATCTAAACCAATATGAATCTGACCATAAAAATCATATGGTAGTATAGCTTAGAGTTCACTGAGCAAGAATCTGTTTTAAATAATATGGTAGTCCAAGTATTAGCCAAGTTATTGAGAAAATACTAAATGTCTACGGACGCTCGACCAGACAGACTGTCGTTCCTGCTTGTTTTTTATAACGGTAGTGGGGACGCGAGCTTAGAAGAGAGGCATTGAGGAAATTCAAATTCGCTTGGGTAAAAAGAGTATAATAGGGAAAGGGGAGCGGTAGGAAAAATGTAATCCAAAACGAAACATCTTTTTGTATTGGGCATAACTAAAGCAGACTGGCCAATAGACTACCAGACGCAGAGTTTGTTTGGAATAATTTTTTTTTTCTTCAAAAAAAACTGCATTTGAATTCTGGTAGTCGCAAGCTTTCGATTGGCTAGTGCTAGTAAATATTAGCAAGAAGCTTTCATTATTCATTGCCAGTTGAACTAAATTTTTCATTCAGATACGCTGAGAACAGCTGTGATAAATTTAAAATTAAATAACTAAAAAGTATTCACAGTCTGGACAGTTCAGAAGAAACTGAGGCCATTTCTTTGCAAGTCAGCGTCATTTGTTTATATTTCTTGATTTGTGGTAAGAATGCTTTATGAATTTAATATGTTTAATCCCATTACCAAAGTTAGATACTGCTATTGGGAAAAAGTGAAGGACGTGCCGGGAGCAGACATTCTTGAGTCCTGACGTTGAAATGTATCTAACTGCTGTATGTTGTCATGATTATGTTTGAATATTATTGCATTAGAAATAAGCCTCTGTGTTCCATGAATACTGTTAAACATGCCTGAAGCATTTATATTTAAAAAGAAAAAGAAGAGAAAAATATATAAAAGGAAGGGAGCCGCGCTAGCGTAGTGGTTACAACACCGCTCTGGCGACCGGGTGATACAGGATCAAACCCGGGCGACGGCATTTGAGGATTTTTCGTCGACCGGGATTTGGACTGGATTAACTCGAGACCTGGCGAGGACATTTGAAGGAGTGTCGTCGACCAGGGACTGGCGGCGCCTGAGCCGACCCAGCTGCAATGGGTACCTCCGAAATCGGCGAGTATTTGCCTGAATGGCGAGGGACACCTGTCTCTGTACAAGAAATAAAGGGATACTCACGTAAAATCAATGTCAGGTTAGACATAAATAATAACCTGAGATTTCGCCTCGAGTATTAGCGGGGGTACGAAAAAAAAAAAAAAAAAAAAAATATAAAAGGAAGTGGTTACCCCACATTATATTATTGAGGAAAACTATGTAAATGTACAGTGTCGTATCTGCCATAGGAACCTGAGGTGTGGTCACAGCAAGGTGGGAGTCATGTAAATTTAGGGGGCGAGTGCACCTGTAATGCACGCGAGGCTGACCCCATATCACCGTAGGGAAATAAATAATATCAAAAGTGATCAGATATAAAAGGCCAGGGTGTCCTTTTGTTGCAGAGGTTTTGTTTCCTGTTGCCAGCTGGTAACAGGAAACCTGAGGAGTGACGATAACGCCAAGAAGTCTCCGACAATTCATGTATGCTGTCAAGAGATAACAGCAAGAGCTTGGGCGTGTGATGTGATATCGATATTTTTGCAACTACACACTATCGTATCATTCAACAAGAAACCCCAGGTGATATGTTAAGGACCTGGGTATATCTGACAGTTTCGTTTTAAATAAACACTGGTATTTCAAATCATACTCAGGAAGTTGATGGGGTATGATGATAATACAGCCCCTCATACACAGTGACTCTCCCTCTTAGATGAATAAAGTGTAAGCTGTGAACATTCCAACAGGAAAGACATATATTAACTCTATAGTTATTGGGTAGATTGCCCACACACATTTTTAGTTGATCTTTTCTGTAAACTATCTTGTCCTCATTTTCAAAGACCTGTCCAAAAGATATGACTGGACAGGCAAAATAAATTGTACAAAAAATTATCAAATTTAAAGAAAAACTTAACCCCAGGTTTTTATTCACTTCCTCATAGAAACTTAACTCTTTCAGTCCCAAGCAAAAAGGTGGGTTTGGCCCAAACAAAAATGGCCATACCAGTATGTTTTTATTGTTTTTGTTTGGAAATAATTTTTTTAAATGTTCATATTCATAAATAACAAAAGTCCATAATGGATGGCTATACTTTAAGAAGATAGCGTTTTTGAGTTGTCAAAATTAGAAAACAGCCCTAGAAAGAATCAAGAGATACGAAAGCCAGTATACTGGCTCTTGGGCCAAATGGGTCTAGCGGGAAGTACAGTATACTGGCTCTTGGGGCTTAAAGAGTTAAAGTGTTTTTGTGTTGTGTACCATCATTTCATTTCTCCCCTAGACACTAGGTACATCATACACCAGACACTAGAGCCAAAATAGTGACCGTGTGAGATCTAGGGAGGTAGCGTTAGGTTCCCTGCACATAATTCATCATCATCATTTATAGAGTCAGGGCCTACATGTGCTTGACCTCACACGGTTAATACATACACGGATTTCATTCTTTTTAGGATACCATCATAACCTCCCCAGCAGAATCTAACTTTGCTACAGAAATTGGTAGGCTTGTCCAGACATTTGAATTTCTCCTAGTACTACATACATTGGGGTCTGGGTCTTAGCATAAACAACATTCTATTGTCCCAGAGAATCCCCATAATCATTATTGCCCAAGATCTGGGAAGTCAAGAAACTGTCAGAACCCAGAATTAATTAGATAAATTTATACTTAGTTAGAAACTTTGTTAGAACATTTTGTATTCATCAGAATGGCAGATCTGGCCAAGTTTCGATCTGCGGCTGTTCAGACTGCCAAAGAAATGAATATGGAGGGTCAAATCTTAATTGACTATGTCACCTCAGAATGTGATAAATTTATTACTAGGGAAGAACATAGGTTAGCTGAGGAAAGGAAAATGCAATTAGAAGATGCTAAGGAGACTAAGAAATTAGAGGCTGATAGGGAGGCAAAGAAACTTGAGGCTGAGAAGGAGGAAAAACGTCTACAGAGGGAGGCGGAACGAGAGAAAGAAGAAAGGAGATTGGAGGCGGAAAGGGAAGATAAAAGATTACAAAGAGAACATGAGATACGACTAAGGGAGTTAGAGCTGCAAGGCCATGCTCCTGAAAATGGAACTAGCCCCTCCACTTCCGACTCAGCTGCAAGCCAGGGGGCCTCCTCATCAGCCATGGGGTTCCATTTAGATAACTTTGTGGAAAAGGATGATGACGTTGAGTCGTATTTAAGCAGATACGAAATATTAGCCACTACTTATGGGTTAGAAAGAGAAAAATGGGGTGTAAAGTTGTCTCAGGGTCTTCGGGGAACAGCTTATGAAGTGTTTTCCAAAATGAGCAGGGATGACCAAGACAACTATGACATGTTGAAGCAGGCTCTTCTGTTAAGATACGAAAAGAACGGAGAGTTTTATAGAAAGAAATTTAGGAATGCCAGGCTACTGTCGGGTGAGACCTATCACCAGTTCTCCGCCCGGTTGGAAACGTATATGGAGAAATGGGCTTCTTTGGGGAAAACCCAAGATCTCAAAGAGATGATACTCATTGAACAGATGAGAGAGTCCATGGCTCCAGACATGAGAAAGTTTCTCATGGAACAGGGTGCGGAGAGGCTGGGTGAGATCATAAATGTCGCTGAAAGGTATCAGGCAGCCCAGGCAGAGGTAGCTGGCATCAAGAAAAAACCAGTAGATCAGTATTAGGCTCCTCAAAACCATAATAAATTTGACAACAGAGGTAAGCAGAACTTTGATAGGCCTCGTAATGATTTTAAAAATAAAACCTCACATTTCAATGACAGAAAGAATGATGAAAGAAAACCTTTTAACCAAGGAAAGAGGTGGTGCAAACATTGTAGGAAGGACAACCATAACACCGAATTCTGTAAAAGTAAACCTTCTGGATGTGCTGCTATGAGAAGGGGGAACCAGGAAGTAAAGGACAAACCTGCTGGACAGCAGGAACCTTATCACCCCCCAGTTTGTGAGGATGTTGTATGCAATGATGTCACCATAAGGTGTCTCTATGATACAGGTCTAAATTTTGATGCTGTCGTGAGCGCGCATTTGGTGAACCCAGATCAGTATACCACAGAAACAGTGGAGATACAAGGGGCGACCAAGGACGTACCACTCATGAAACTACCCATTGCAAGGATAACAGTAAAAACTCGCTATGTGGAAGGGATAATCAGAGCAGTAGTGATAGACGCACCCATCTACCCTCTGATATTGGGGTGTCGTTATGTCTACTTGGGAAATCCCAAGAGACCTGTGGTCTTGGCAGCAGTCCAGACCCGATCACAATCCAGAAAGGAAGAAGATGAACCTATAAATACTCATCCAGAGGAGATGAGAAAGGCACAGGCTGAAGATAGGTCACTGAAGCCGTGCTATAAGAAACTCCCAAAGAGCCATACTCCTCCTAATAAAGGAGAATTCTATATGAAGAATAAATTGTTATATAGGAAGGCCGGCACTGGTTCAGCTGGTCACGGGCAGCTGGTCCTTCCCAGTTCATATAGGGAAAAGGTAATGGAGTTAGGTCATGCTATCCCCTTCAGTGGTCACATGGGGATTAGCGCAACAGGACAGCGTATAGCTTGTCATTATTTCTGGCCAGGGATAACGGAAGACATAAAGAGATATGTAAAATCCTGTCCCGAATGCCAGAGAGTAGCTCCAAAACATTGGACTGCTCCAGCAACTCTTGGGGAAATGCCCATAGTGGGAACCCCTTTTGAGAGAGTTGCAGTGGATATCGTGGGACCTCTCACTTGGACCAAGAGGAGGAACAGTTACATCCTTACTCTGGTAGACACTTGTTCTATGTGGGGAGAGGCGGTAGAACTGTCATCAATCGATTCGAAACATGTGGCAGAGGCATTACTTACGATATTCACAAGGTTAGGATTCCAGCATCAAATCTTGACTGATAATGGCTCTCAGTTCAAGGGGAAACTAACAGAAGAGGTTTTCAGGTTGTTCCAAGCCAAGCACTTTCATTGAAGTCCGTATCACCCCCAAGGGAACGGCCAGGTAGAGAGGTTCAATTGGACTTTCATTTCTATCCTGAGAAAGCTGGCACATGAGAAACCTGATACGTGGGACCAATACTTGCCCGCCGCGTTGTTTGCGTACCGGGAAGTTCCCCATAACTCAACCGGAATGGCACCCGCAACTCTGTTATTTGGGAGCCAATAAAAGGTCCGTTGGAAGCTTTGTTAAGGTCCTGGACAGATGAGAAGGCAGAGGAGACTGTTACCTCATCATATCAATATGTGAACGAACTGACCACTCGTCTAAAAACTAGTGGGAAACTGGCAAATGATAATTTGAGACAAGCCAGGAAAAAGCATGCTGCTTATTATAATAAGAAAGCGAAGGATAGAGAACTTGCTGTAGGGGAGAAGGTGCTTCTTCTATTGCCAGGCAGCAACAATAAACTTCAGATCGGATGGCAAGGGCCATATACAGTTTTGGAAAAGGTATCCAGAACAAATTGTAAGATAGACAAAAAGGTAAAGGAAAAAGTCTATCATATGAACCTTTTGAAGAAATATCTGGACAGACAAATCCAGGAAGGAACACACCTATTGGCCCTGTCTATTACAACCGAAATGAAAAATGACCCTCTCTCCTCATTCGAATATCCACTGAAAACCAGTGAAACGTTTGCACAGGTGAAGATCAGTAATCACCTGACAAAAGGACAGAAGGAGAAGGTTCAACAGGTCCTTGAGAAACATACAGATGTGTTAACGGATTAACCGGGTCACACAAATTTGTTGGAATATGATATGAAACTACTAGACCCAGCACCTATCTGTATGAGGCCCCATTCTATTCCTTTTGCTAAGGAAAAAGCTTTGAAAGAGGAGATTGATTATTTGTTACAAGAAGGGATTATTTCTCACAGTGAGTCTCCTTATAGTTCCTGTGTGGTTTTATTGCGGAAACCATCGAGAGAACATAGACTGTGCATAGATTACAGGAAACTGAATGCTGTCACAGAAGGTCAGGTGGATCCATTACCTGATACTACTCAACTTTTTGCCAGGCTGAACAAGGCAAAATATTTTTCTAAGGTGGATCTTAGCAAAGGCTATTACCAAATTCCAGTAAAGCCTGAGGTTCGACCTTATTTAACCTTTTAGCACCTCGGAAGGTCATTATGAGTTCAACATGTTACCATTTGGGTTGAAAAATGCCCCGAGTGTGTTTTCTAGGATGATGCGAAAATTGCTGGATCCCCTGAAAAATCCATGTATTTCGAATTTTATGGACGATATCCTCATTGCTACAGAAACATTTGAGGAACACGTTACCTCTTTGAATATGCTGTTTGATAGACTCAGAGAGGCTAACTTAACCGCTAGGCCAACAAAATGTTGTATTGGTTGTAAAGAGTTGGAATTCTTGGGACATACTGTACATCAGGGAAGCATGACCTCTGATCCCAAGAATCTGAAAAAATTGAAAAGAGCACCTAGGCCACAAACAAAGAAAGATGTGCGATCTTTCGTGTCGTTGCGTAGTTTCTACCAAAAGTACATTGAACATTTTAACTCTATATGTGCTCCTCTGACGGATTTAACTCGCAAAGGTCAACCTGATACAATAAATTGGTCCGCACAGTGTGAATTGGCTTACCAGGAGTTAAAAGAGAAACTTACAAGCAGGCCAGTATTGCAATTGCCTGACTTGAATCAAGAATTTATCGTGAGAAGTGATGCAGGCAATGTGGGCCTAGGCGCTACATTGTTGCAAAGGTCCTCCTCACAAGATGGAGAATTTAACCCAGTCGCTTATGCAAGCCGAAAGTTGAACAAGGCTGAAAAAAAATATTCAACAAGTGAAAAGGAATGTCTAGCTTTGATATGGGCTATAAAGAAATTCCAGATTTATTTATATGGCAGGACATTTGTGGTCCAAACGGATCATTCACCGCTCGTATTCCTGTCACAGGCCAAGCATGAAAATTCCAGATTATTGAGATGGTCTTTATTATTGCAGCCATACTCATTTCTGATAGAATATATTCCCGGCCCTCGGAACGTAGGTGCCGACTTTTTAAGTAGACATCCTTATGATGAAGATCAGAAAAACGCGTAAGACTTCATTGAGCTAAGTTATCTCGCAGATTATAACCTGCTAATGATTGCATGTTTTAGGATGGGAGGTGTGTAGTAAAATCTGCGAGAATAATCGCTCATTTCAGTAAGATTTTAGTCATAAAAATAAATAATAAATGAACCCGCCCTATTGTGTCTGACGGTGATCCTCTCACACGCCAGCATAGCGCTGAATTTTGTGCAGTGCTAAAGCACGGTAAAAATCTAACACGCGTTTTAGTTTCGGTTTCGAAAACGTACTACCAATATTTAACATTTTGCCAGATCTGCTGCATTCATTCTGCAGCCTAGACTTATAATTAACGATTTTGCGGAAGTATGCCGCCAAACTGCTATCTGAATTAACGTATTCTGTCAACTTTAACGCAAAATTTAGTAGTAATCCTTACATTTTTTGGTAGTGTTACACGATACAATACAAATTATTAACGCCAATTCTTAACCCGCCGCGCAAAACCCCGCTTCGCATGACACATTCTGCCATGCATATATACACGCTGCAACAAAGCCAACAGAGGCAAAACACGCAGACAATTTTATTTCTTCTCGCGGTAGTATTTCTGACGTCACTAAAACAAGTAGTTATTTGAAAAATACATGCTAGCGAGAAGGGAAGATGGCCGTCTTGTGTAAAAATGTTATTTGACGTTTGACTATGACGAAAATTGAAAATCTAAACCAATATGAATCTGACCATAAAAATCATATGGTAGTATAGCTTAGAGTTCACTGAGCAAGAATCTGTTTTAAATAATATGGTAGTCCAAGTATTAGCCGAGTTATTGAGAAAATACTAAATGTCTACGGACGCTCGACCAGACAGACTGTCGTTCCTGCTTGTTTTTTATAACGGTAGTGGGGACGCGAGCTTCGAAGAGAGGCATTGAGGAAATTCAAATTCGCTTGGGTAAAAAGAGTATAATAGGGAAAGGGGGGCGGTAGGAAAAATGTAATCCAAAAAGAAACATCTTTTTGTATTGGGCATAACTAAAGCAGACTGGCCAATAGACTACCAGACGCAGAGTTTGTTTGGAATAATTTTTGTTTTTTCAAAAAAACTGCATTTGAATTCTGGTAGTCGCAAGCTTTCGATTGGCCAGTGCTAGTAAATATTAGCAAGAAGTTTTCATTATTCATTGCCAGTTGAACTAAATTTTTCATTCAGATACGCTGAGAACAGTTGTAATTAATTTAAAATTAAATATCTAAATAAGTATTCACAGTCTGGACAGTTCAGAAGAAACTGAGGCCATTTCTTTGCAAGTCAGCGTCATTTGTTTATATTTCTTGATTTGTGGTAAGAATGCTTTATGAATTTAATATGTTTAATCCCATTACCAAAGTTATATACTGCTATTGGGAAAAAGTGAAGGACGTGCCGGGAGCAGACATTGTTGAGTCCTCACGTTGAAATGTATCTAACTGCTGTATGTTGTCATGATTATGTTTGAATATTATTGCATTAGAAATATGTTAGTAAGCCTCTGTGTTCCATGAATACTGTTAAACATGCCTGAAGCATTTATATTTAAAAAGAAAAAGAAGAGAAAAATATATAAAAGGAAATGTGGTTACCCCACATTATATTATTGAGGAAAACTATGTAAATGTACAGTGGCGTATCTGCCATAGGGACCTGAGGTGTGGTCACAGCAAGGTGGGAGTCATGTAAATTTAGGGGGCGAGTGCACCTGTAATGCACGCGAGGCTGACCCCATATCACCGTAGGGAAATAAATAATATCAAAAGTGATCAGATATAAAAGGCCAGGGTGTCCTTTTGTTGCAGAGGTTTTGTTTCCTGTTGCCAGCTGGTAACAGGAAACCTGAGGAGTGACGATAACGCCAAGAAGGCTCCGACAATTCATGTATGCTGTCAAGAGATAACAGCAGGAGCTTGGGCGTGTGATGTGATATCGATATTTCTGCAACTACACACTATCTTATCATTCAACAAGAAACCCCATGTGATATGTTAAGGACCAGGGTATATCTGACAGTTTCGTTTTAAATAAACACTGGTATTTCAAATCATACTCAGGAAGTTGATGGGGTATGATGATAATACAGCCCCTCATACACAGTGACTCTCCCTCTTAGATGAATAAAGTGTAAGCTGTGAACATTCCAACAGGAAAGACATATATTAACTCTATAGTTATTGGGTAGATTGCCCACACACATTTTTAGTCGATCTTTTCTGTAAACTATCTTGTCCTCATTTTCAAAGACCTGTCCAAAAGATATGACTGGACAGGCAAAATAAATTGTACAAAAAATTATCAAATTTAAAGAAAAACTTAACCCCAGGTTTTTATTCACTTCCTCATAGAAACTTAAAGTGTTTTTGTGTTGTGTACCATCATTTCATTTCTCCCCTAGACACTAGGTACATCATACACCAGAGCCAAAATAGTGACCGTGTGAGATCTAGGGAGGTAGCGTTAGGTTCCCTGCACATAATTCATCATCATCATTTATAGAGTCAGGGGCCTACATGTGCTTGACCTCACACGGTTAATACATACACGGATTTCATTCTTTTTAGGATACCATCATAACCTCCCCAGCAAAATCAACTTTGCTACAGACATAGACAGGAAGAAGACACAGAAAGAAAGTGAACGGACAGTACAGGTCAGAAGGCTTGGTGTGTTTGGCGAAAGTTTATGCTCCTCGGGAAGCTAAGGGTACTGATCGAGGTCATAGTTTCTTTTGGTTTTTCCTATTTTTTTTTATTTAAAGCGGCAATGCTTTGTTTTAGAGGAAACCTGTTGATAGCATTACAAGGTAGTTCGTGTTCTGACATTCCCAGGGAAAGAGAGGCAGAGGTACACAAAAACACACGGAGAAGAGAACTGAAGACAAAAGTGAATATGATGGGGAAGAAAATGAAAGTAGAAAAAAGAATAAAGAAAGAAACAACGAAAAGAAAGAAAGAGACAATAGAAAGAAAGAAAGAAAGAAAAAACGTTAAAAAAACAACGAAAACAAAAAGAAAGAAAGACAAAAAGAAAGAAAGACAAAAAGAAAGACAAAAAGAAAGAAAGAAAGAAAGAAAGACAAAAAGAAAGAAAGACAGAAAGACATAAAGAAAGACAAAAAGAAAGAAAGACAGAAAGACATAAAGAAAGACGGAAAGAAAGAAAGACAGAAAAAAGAAAGAAAGACAGAAAGACATAAAGAAAGACAAAAAGAAAGAAAGACAGAAAGACATAAAGAAAGACAAAAAGAAAGAAAGACAGAAAGACAAAAAGAAAGAAAGAAAGAAAGAAAGACAAAAAGAAAGAAAGACAAAAAGAAAGAAAGACAAAAAGAAAGAAAGACAAAAAGAAAGAAAGACAAAAAGAAAGAAAGAAAGAAAGACAAAAAGAAAGAAAGAAAGACAAAAAGAAAGAAAGACAAAAAGACAAAAAGAAAGAAAGACAAAGAGAAAGAAAGACAAAAAGAAAGAAAGACAAAAAGAAAGAAAGACAAAAAGAAAGAAAGAAAGAAAGACAAAAAGAAAGTAAGAAAGAAAGAAAGAAAGAATGACAAAAAGAAAGAAAGACAACAGGAAAGAAAGACAACAAGAAAGAAAGACAACAAGAAAGTAGAAAAAGAAAGAAAGGAAGAAAAAAGGAAGAAAACAAGAAAGCAGAAAAAGAAAGAAAAAGTAAAAGAAGAAAGAACAAAAGAAGACAAAAATAAAGAAAACAGAAAATAACAGAAAGAAAGAAAAACAGAAAGTAAAACAGAAAGAAAACAAAGAATGGAAGAAAAACATAACAGAAGATTAAAAGAAAAGAGAGAATACATTTTTAAAAAACCCCCATTGAATATAATCTGCAGCTATCGACTCAGCGTCCTTTCTTCTCTCAGATGGAAGATTATTAACTTTCTTAAGTGAAAAACTTGTCAAGTATGCGTAGTTATAGTGTTGTTTCTTTAAGGTACTCATTGAAGAGTAAAACTTGCCGCGATACGAAACAAACGAGTGTTAGAACTTCGTTAAAAATGGAGTAACCGTAAATTGACCGGAATCGATATTATCAAGTAATCGCCCCACAAATCACCTCCTGGCGGCCTTAGAACTTCAAAGATTTCTACTTGACCGATTATTCCATTACAGAATTACAAAGACGGCCCGATTCTCAGATCGTTCACCGTCGAACGCGATTTGGGGGCCGTCAAATTTCCCAGGAAGTTACGGGATAATGGACTCAGATGGACTTAATTACTGTATACTGTGTCAATATTCGAATTAAGATTTAGTGATCCAATGGTCTTCACTGCTTCTTTACTTGTTCCCGTTTCTTTTTCTTTCTTCCTCTTCCGTCTTCTTTCTTTCTTCCTTCTTCTTTTTCTTCTTCCTTTTCACCCTTTTCTGTCTTTCTTTCTTTTTCTTCTTCTTCCTTACTTCTTATTTCTTTTTCACTTCTCTTCTTCCTTCTTCTTCTTTCACTTCCTTCTTGTTCATCTTACTCTTCCCTCTTCCTCCATCTTCTTACCTCTTCCTACCTCTTCTTCCTCAACTTAGTCCTCCTTCCTTCTTCCCGCCTCCTTCCTTGTTCCTCCTTTTTTCTCTTCCTCCTCTCTCCTCTTCCTCCTCTCTCATCTTCCTCCCCCCTTCCTCCTCTTCGTTCCCGTCTTCTCCTTCTTATTTATTATCAACATCTTTATATTCATCTTTCACCTTGACTTACTAGGAACTCTTCCCAAAATTTCCATCTCACTACAAACACAGCAACTGTTTTCTTCTCAAACTCAAATATAACACACGCTGTTGTTTCATCATAATCATCACCATCATCACTATCACCATCATCACTATCATAATCATCATCATCACCATCATCACTATCATAATCATCATCATCATCACCATCATCATCACCATCATCACTATCACCATCATCACTATCATAATCATCATCATCACCATCATCATCACCACCATCATCACTATCATAATCATCATCATCACCATCATCATCATCACCATCATCATCATCACCATCATCATCATCACCATCATCACTATCATAATCATCATCATCACCATCACCACTATCATAATCATCATCATCACCATCATCACTATCATCATCACCATCATCACTATCATAATCATCACCATCATCATCATCATCATCACCATCACCATTATTTTCCTTTGCGCTCCATATAGAGCACGGATCCACCACTTCGGCTGGTCCTCTTGCAGGAAGCCTGCACCATCAAGCATTCACATGTTGTTGCAGCGGCGGTTTATGTTTTACATGATGAGGTTGCCAGCTACATCAAAACCTCATATTAGGCGCCTTGTAAGGCATGCCTAACGGTGCAATAGGCTTCTCCTTTCTGTGTCTCATCAGCAACCCCATGTAACTAACTATACGGGCAAAGAAGTAAGGTCACTTCTGTTACAACGCGTGTTATTAATGCGCGAATTAGTTCATACGCCGCAGATAAGTAGGGGAATAAAATCACCAAACAACTCGAACTCGTATTAGCTCATATGCGATTTTCCACGAGGTGACTAAGCTCTGCGCAACCGAGTAACACCAGGTGAACGCGAAAAACGCCACCAAGCTAAAAGTAGTGACAAATTAAAATTAACCCTTCGAGTGTGTACCGTGCCATTCTCCCAAGTCAGTATACCTTTCTTTGTAAAAGTAATCAATACAGCATCCCAAACATGAGTTATCGTTCTGGTTATAAGAATCCACATAGTGAGTGAAAAATGAAAGCCGTAAGCATTGAGGAAAAAAACTTTAAATAATAACACGTTCTGAAAGAAACGAGAGAACGTGAGCATTTTTAACGTGTTTGTTATTATGTCTTTAGTGTATTACTTACAAGACTGTACAGGTTTAAGTTTTCTACCCCAAACGGTATTTTCCCCTTCAGTCTTGTTATTTGTATTGCGCGAATTTCCACAACGCGGTGATTTTTAGGAACGCATACACTGCGATTTACGAGAAACGACAGTACGTCTCTTAATTATCTTTTAATAATGGGCCGTTTACACATTGACCATCGTTTATTAATGATTCCTTTTCAACAAAAATGAGCATTTGCTACTGAAAGTGATAAAAAGACGTTAGCATAGCTTCAAGGCTTCTTTACTTATGAATATTGAAAGCTTCATGCGCGGTGATCTCACAGGAATTGTTTTTTTCATATCAAGCTGCGACAGCTGGTTTCAGAAGAGTGACATAATTAATGACACAGTAAAAGATGAAATAAAGATTTTAATATGGCTGTCAGCAAGTTCAAATGAACTTCCTCTTATCGAGATATAGTCCATTAGAAAACCTTGACTAACTGAGATATTCTGAACGGTAAATTCTTTCTCAGCATGGTACGTTTTGCAGATAAAGAGATTTTGTGTCTAGGCCATCATACAATTATTCCTTCCCATTTAATTTAGTTACGGCTCTGCCCCCAGAGTTTAATTACCTTCAGGGTAACTAACAATACATTTACGCAATGACGAGGAACATAGCAACATACTCTGTCTTGCCATATCTCCGATAGATTCTCAGTATTCACTATGTCCAATATACAAATAAAGGTATAGTTAGTACCACAGCATATACTGACATAGAGGAGTGAAGTGTTAGAGACTTCATCGTACACTGCAAAATTTTATGAACTGGGATGACTAGTTCCCTTCCTCACTGCATTTGCCTTTCCTAAGTCAAACGGAGAGCCAAGTGCCCATTTACAGCTTGGTAGATTGGACCGTGACACTACGCTACAAGGTTCCGATCCCGCAATCCGGTACCTGGGCCGCGAAAGGAACGCACTTTAACTGCTCAGCGAATCCGACGTTCCGAGCAAAACATACGAACGTTAAAGTGTTGGTACCCAAATTTTTTTTTTTTTTTTTGGTCTTCATGTCTCCAAAAAAAAAAAAATCCTGTGAACTAGTGATTTCTTATAGGAGGTTTGCTGCATAATTATAATAGTCACTAGCAATAACCCGTCAATAATGACGTAAGTAAATCAAAAACTGTAATATATTTTTAAAATATTTTTTAATTCAATATAAAAGTTCTTTGATGACAACATTTTTTGTGAAAGTGCGTGGATTTGTTTCAAAGAATGTTCCCTGATAAAAAGTGTTTTTAACAAAAACTTTCAAATTTTCATGATTTGTTCCTCGGGTGAGGGCGACATAGAGCTGGCCGTGTACGAAAACAGGTTTAGGAAGGAAAACTCCTACGTGATCAAAAGATTGTCCTTGCGCCTTATTGATCGTCATTGCAAATGCTAAAATCACTGGGATTTGACGACGTCGCATCCTAAATGGCAAACTGCGCTCGCTCGGTTCTAAGTCAATGCGAGGAATTAAGACTTGGTCTCCCTTATTACTGCCAATGATAATTTCTGCATCAAAGGAATTCCGATGCAAGACTTTTATGACCAAACGTGTGCCATTCAATAGTCCTTTTTTTTGCGTTCAGATTTCGCAATAGCATGATACACGCAGCAACCTTTAATTTCAGCAAATGTGGTGGAATTCCTGATGGGCACTACTCGTTAAGGAAATAGGCGGGGAAATCAACTGCGTCGTTGGGATCATCGGAAATCATGGTAACTATGCTCCAATAAACCGTTTCATTTCCAGCGAGTAGCTCCAACAATAAGTCTGCAATACTTTAAATTAAAATTTTGTCTTGAAGAAACAATTAAAAACTTACATTTTAAGGCTATTTTTAACAAAATGATGAGTTAAATCCGTTTCCGGAATGAAACTGGGTTCTAAAATCAAAAACTTACATTTTATTCACATATCACTGTCACTCACTTGTGTTCCACAATTCACCGACTTTTCTTCGTTGAGTGTTACTATTTTCGGGAGAGTACATATAAGGGAAACAATAAAATTAATTTCTAACTTTCAATCACAGTTGCATCCCTTAGATGTGACCGACGTACAAACTGCGAGAATTATGGAGTTTGATGATATTCCAAATGAGATGGAAGTAGTTTCTATGAGGTGTGGGTCTTCAGCTGTGTAGAAGTTCTCTGTTATGATTCAACGGGTCGCCTTCAGGGTTTTGTCTGTCCATGAAATTCAGGAACGAAGAGGTTATCTACCGTACGTCATACGGTTTACTAGCGTAAACAATCACTTGAATTGGCCTTTCGGCCAAAAAAAATGAAAAGGAAAAAAAAGCAAGAGGAGCTTTTATTGCATTGGGAAATATATGGAGAAATTCAAGAGAAATCAAGTCCAACACGAACATAAAAATCATCAATTCAAATATCAAGTCAGTCCTCTTGTACAGCTCTTGTCGTGGAACGAGTTGTGTAAACCCACTACTTTGTTAAATCCCTATGTCGAGAGCCCAGCCAATCAACGCACAGTTGCTGAGCCGGAATAAATTACCTGAAGTTACGCCAGGAAAAACTTAAGCCCTGTTTTTTTTCGGATGTGAGTCGTTGCCATCTTGTTCACGCAAGATGGCGGAAGAAAACTGAATAAAATTAGGCTGTACGAGCTTGAGACGAAACTGCAGGCAACCAATCAGCTTGCTCCGCCAGGAACCAACCAAACGCTTTCCTTTACCAGTAGAAGTTACTTTACCTGCCTATATAATCGGGCGAGATTTTATGCTAAAAACACGCAACACCGAACACGAAGCTAGAGACGACCGACTGTGTGAGAGGAGCTGTCAACTTTGATTTATAGCTTACCTGAGGGCATTGACCTGCAGCCTGCTTCGCTAGTCGAGTCCAAATCTGGCCTGTTTAATCTTAGAGGGTAAATATAATTTACTATAAACTAATAGGAAAATAGGCTTACAGCAGGTCTATAATGTTGGTATTTGTTGTGTGTCATTTATAATACCTACACATCTATATATTTTATATAAATTGTTTCACTATGAACGTATCAGGTTACTGATTGTATCTTGGAGGAATTAGGTATAATGATTGTATTTCCTGATATGGATTGATGAAGACGAAGACTAATAGGACTCATACTTCAACCTATTGTCTCCTATAACTTCAGTCTATAACTTCAGTCTATTGTCTCAGATAACTCCAAACTGAAATATAACCAAAACAGTCCTTGTTAGGACTCAACCTATTGTCTCCTATAACTTCAATCTATTATCTCAGACCAACTGAAATATAACCAAAACAGTCCTTGTTAGGACTCAATCTATTATCTCCTATAACTCAATCTATTGTCTCCTATAACTTCAGTCTATTATCTCAGATAAAACCAACTGAAATATAACCAAAACAATCCTTGTTAGGACTCAATCTATTGTCTCCCATAACTCAATCTATTGTCTCCTATAACTTCAATCTATTATCTCAGACCAACTGCAATATAACCAAAACAGTCCTTGTTAGGACTCAATCTATTGTCTCATCTAACTCCAATCTATTGTCCCATATAACTCCCACCTGAAATATAACCAAACAGTCCTCGTCTCATATACTCCTATCATAAGAACATAACAATATTGTTAGGATATGTTACCAGGATTATAGGGGGAAGGAAATGGTTGTATCACACCTAGGTGTACATATTATTGGATGTATTCATGTACTGAATTTATATTATGGGATGTATTCATGTATTGAATGTATTCATGTATTGAATTTATATTATTGAATGTATTCATGCATTGAATTTATATTATTGAATGTATCCATGCATTAGTTTATCAGAAAGAATGTTTTGCAAGTAGACACCTGTCTTGTCTCGCTATTGCTAAATCATACTGAGCCATGTTGTCATTCACCCTACATGCAGACACCCGAGACACGCTCATTTCACCCACACTTGAAATAGGTGGGCTTGAGGACAGAAATTAGCCCCTATTTTTCCTTGTTACAGGTTTTATTCGTGTCATCAAACCTGAGGTCGTATGCCGTGTCAATCCAACTGCCTGGAACGTCACAGGAGCACAGTGATTGCACAGGATCAACCTCTTTAGTCCCCCTCAGTCTTTGGTGGGCTAACGAAACGACCATCAGCGGGTGTTTTGTGTCAAACAAACCAAGAAGGACAGACCTTTTAAGAGATGAGTACACATTAGTACCATTTCTGTCAGCATTGTGAGCAAAAGCTAGTGTCAGTGACGAGAAAGTGAATTAGCGTAGCAAGAGACAATAATAAGATTATAGCTGATAAATTATACGTAATTAACAGCACAGCTGATACATGTACTATAATTGAATAACAGCACAGCTGATATAATTTTTGTTCCTATAATTGGAAAACTTGTTGTAATATATTTACATATCTATATAAATATAAATATTTGTAAATCATATGTAAACTTACAAATTCATTACATTCCATTTTTCAACATTCACCCTTCAGCACAAGAGTAGATAGTGTATATACTAAATAAATAATAAGGAAATTGTATTTGAAGACTTGTCAATTTTATCATTAAGTAAAATCTGTTTCCTTGTCTTAATATCACAGTTAGTTACACAGCGGAGGTGGCAAGTTATGTCGGTCTCCTCTCTAATATTTCGAGATCAGATCATTCACAGCCGTAACTAATTTGTGATACCAGTAGTTCTCTCAGACACTGGGACTTCACCATTTTCTGCAGAAATTCTATTTCTGTAATTGTCAGTACTATACTGATCCTAAAGCCAATAAAAACCTCACGCCACACTGGGGGCTCGTTCCTGGGATATTTCTGTATATCTTGAGCCATACTTAGTCTATTCATCTATCTACATTCTATCTTGTGCCACCCATAGATAACATAAGGAAAATTTTTTTTTTTAGAAAATCATAATAGGATTTTTTTTTAAATTGTTTTCTTAGGAGGAGTACCATTTAGTACTCAGTAAATAGTTGATGCTCACAAAGTTGCACGGAAATTTTTTGTTCATTTAAATTAATTAAGTTTAATTACAATAATTTGGTTATAGTAAATATACATACCCTATCTAAGTAACGCCATGGCTGATCTAGTGAAGTTCAGAACTGCGATCATGCAGATGGGTAAGGAATTAAATATGACAGGTGATGCTCTCACTCAGTATGTCACAACAGAAGTGGACAAACATATGGATAGGGAAGAAAGAAAGTTGCAATTAGAGACTGAAGCAAGGAAATTAGAGGCTGATAGAGAAGCAAAGAAATTAGAGGCTGAAGAAAGGCGGTTGCAAGCAGAAGCTGAAAGAGAAACCAAAAGATTAGAAATGGAAGCCAAGAAATGGGAGGCTGAAAATGAGGCAAAGAAAATTGAAGCTGAGGAAAGGAAATTACAAACAGAGAGAGACCATCAGTTGAGATTAAAAGAGCTTGAAATTCAGGCAAATACTGGCAATAATGGTGGGAGCTCACCTCACTCTGAGAGTAGCTCCAGCCAGAGCCCCTCAAGTGGGGCCATGAATTTTCATCTGGACCCATTTGTTGAGAAAGAAGACGCCATTGAGTCGTACCTGGATAGATACGAAAGACTTGCCACTACCTATGGCTTAGTGAAAGAAAAGTGGAGTCTTAAACTATTTCAGGGATTGAGAGGTGTTGCCTACGATGTATATTTGAAGCTCTCAAGAGATGACCAGGAAGATTATGAAATCCTGAAGCAGGCACTGCTTGTGAGATATGAAAAGAACTCAGAATCATATAGAAAGAAATTCCGAACCGCTAAACTTCTTCCAGGAGAAAACTATCACCAATTCTCTGCTAGACTGGAAACTTATTTGGAAAAATGGAGTAGTTTAGGAAAGTGTCAGGATCTGAAAGAAATGATAATGATGGAGCAAGTGAAAGAGTCCATGCCTCAAGAAATGAGGAAGTTTATCATGGAACAAGGAGCAGAGAGATTGGAAGATATTGTAACTGTTGCTGAGAGATACCAAGCAGCTTAGGCAGAATTATTAGGAAATAAGAAGAAGCAGGGTGAAAACTTCAAATCATCACAAAACTATACCAAATATGAACAAAAGGACTATACCACAAGGAACAAACAAAGATTTGACCAAAAGGACAAAAACCCTCTAAGATCGGATAAGACACCTTACCGGAAGGAAGGAAAGTGGTGTAAAACTTGTTTAATGAGTAACCACAATACTGCGCACTGCAGAAGGAAGAATCCTCCTCATCATGCTGCATGTCTTACAACAGGAAAGCCACGAAGGAAGGAACTGGCAGTAAGTCAAAAGGACTTCCATCATCCCCCTGTCTGTGAGGAAGTGACCGTGAATGGCACTCAAGTACTGTGTTTATATGACACAGGCTTGGACTTTGATTCAGTTGTTTGCTCTTCTCTAGTGAGTCCTAACCAGATAACCACAGAAACAGTGGAAATCAGAGGACCGATCAAGGGAGTGTGACAGGGGCTAGATGTACCTCACACCCAAGACCCGTGCAGTGAGAAAATTTATAAAGGATCGTTTGACAGGGGTTGCAATTATTGGTTGCTTGCAACCCTCTCAGCAGCAGACTTAACAATTCAAGCAACCCAAAGCCTTATGCAGATCAACATTTAATTCTACCGAACAGAACCGAACACCAAACAAACAATCAAACAAACACCCAGTCAGTGTTCATAGACTGTCTGAAAAACAATAAATAAAACAATGTCTAAGTGAACATCAATAGCATGGATAATAACACTTACCATACAGAAAACATGCGCCCACCTGATATCATCAACTATCTCACACACTCATGCGTGTCGTCCAATGCGACTAGTATGGTGTTGTGCATGAGGCTGGCAATCGCACCGGGTAACATAGGTTGCTACCGAAACCACTACTGCAAGAGCCTCTGAATGCTTCATGCTGAGACAAACCACACCGGTGGCCCCATGCTCCCTCAGGAGCGGAGAAGAGAAATATACATCTCCAAGTATGCCCACGTGCTCTCACAAACCATGTTCACATAACAATAATAATCAACTGGACATAAAATAATATTCTTCAATACATGTACAACAAATAATCTCAATAATGAGAATTAACTACTACCTCTCAACCGACCCACATCAATACTCGTCCCTGCACTCTGAACATGTCGTAAGTGACGACTGGTGCGCCTGGCCACAAGCGTGTCATATTTGACCCCTGATGAGATTGGGAACTCATCACATGAAACACATTATTACAAAAACAACCACTGTAATAGCATAAAAATGCTTCTGTTGACTTGTGGTGGACACCAGCCGCATTGGTGTTTCCATGCTCCCCCAGGAGCAAACAGAGAAACACCTGTCTCAACTTGCCTTACGCAACCAAGGAGTGGCTCTCATCTCACCAGAAATCTAAATGACTATTCTCCCTTCAAAGTAACCACTAAAGATAAACAGTAGAATAATCAATCATCGTGAAATACGCTCAATACTTTTACATTAAAGAAATAAAATATAATTATTCTCGACTTAAACCAAACTGGAACTAAATACACAGCGTGTCACCTGGCGTAACATTTACCACGCGGTGCGTGTTATTCCGACTCGCTGGCGTCGCTTTTTATCACCACGAGGCTGCTATCTTGCTATCGTTAATCTTATCTAAATTCCAGTGAAATAGCCTCACACTATATCTGCCTTTCTGAAGAATGAAATAATCGCTCTTAAACTTTCACATCTATCTATCTACCTATTTATCTCATTAAACATTAAAATAGCCACATCGATATAATTTCAGAATCCTAGAAAACTAATGCTAATTTAAATTAACTCACGTGCTCAAGGCATTTACAGCTTGGCTCTGTCTAAACTCGTCTGTTCTCTCCTGGGCGGCTCTCTCAAAAATCGACCAGTTTCGCCGCTTGCTACCCCTTTTATAAGCCCTGGCCTAACCACTCAACTTACTGCGCGCTACGCGCATTAATCTGCGCCACACGCGATTATTGCTCTAGAATGCATGAAAACACGGATTTACACAACTATTTCTAGAGCAAAAACACAACTAATATGTAGGCTTTATTATGGCCTTGTAATAAATCTGCTTGAAGATAACGTGATGAAAAGGCACTAAACCACAGAGACAATATGGCTGACCAGATGGGGCCAGCGCCGAGAACAACAGATCTCAAGATGGCACTGTCACAGGAGCAAGAACCATGACATTAACCATAGCCCGAATCAACATAAGATCTCGCTATGTGGAAGGAGAAATCAAAGCAGCAATGATGGACGACCCTATTTACCCTTTGATTTTGGGGTGTAGGTATGTTTACCTTGGACAACCTATAAAACCCGTAGTTATGGCAACAGTCCAGACCAGGGAAAGCTCCAGGAAAATGGAGGAGAATCCTATCAATACTCATCCAGAAGAGATGAAAAAGGCTCAAGCAGCAGACAGCACATTGAAGCCTTGTTTTGGCAAATTGCCTAAAGCACATAACCCTCCAGAGAAAGGAGACTTGTATATGAAGAATGGCCTACTATACAGAAAAGCTGGAACAGGACCTAAAGGGCATGGACAGCTTGTAGTGCCAAAATCTTACAGGGAGAAGGTTATGACGCTAGGACATGCTATACCCTTCAGTGGACATATGGGAATAGGGGCCACTGGACAAAGGATAGCCTGTCACTACTTTTGGCCAGGAATTACAGAGGACATAAAAAGATATGTAAGATCCTGTCCAGAATGCCAAAGAGTAGCTCCTAAGCATAGGACTGCACCAGCAACACTGGGAGAAATGCCTATTATGGGAACCCCTTTTGAACGTGTTGCAGTAGATATTGTTGGACCCCTCACTAGGACCAAGAAGAGAAATGCTTACATCTTAACCTTGGTTGATACTTGCTCTATGTGGGGAGAAGCAGTGGCCATGTCAGCTATAGATTCAAAGCACGTGGCAGAGGCCCTGTTGACAATATTTACCCGATTAGGTTTCCCGCATCAGATATTGACTGACAATGGGTTTCAGTTTAAGGGAAAGCTAACACAAGAAGTATTCAGGATATTTCAAGCCAGGCACTATCATTGTAGTCCCTACCATGCCCAAGGGAACGGTCAAGTACAGCGGTTCAATGGTACGCTAATTTCAATCCTTAGAAAGCTGGCGAGTGAAAAACCTGATACTTGGGATACATACTTACCCGCTGCACTATTTGCATATAGGGAAGTACCCCACAATTCAACTGGATTGGCTCCAGCTACATTGTTGTTTGGAAGACCAATCAAAGGTCCACTGGAAGCATTTCTGCGGACATGGACTGATGAAAAGGCAGAGGAAACAGTGACTTCCTCATACCAGTACGTCAACGAGTTGACATCTCGATTGAAAGCAGGTTGGAAACTGGCCAATGATAACTTAAGACAGGCCAGGAGGAAGCATGCTGCGTACTACAACAAAAAAGCAAAGGATAGGGAACTGGAGGTGGGTGAAAAGGTGTTATTGCTGTTGCCGAGCAGCAATAATAAATTGCAGATTGGATGGCAGGGACCCTATGTCATACTGGAAAAACTTTCCAGGACCAATTATAAGATTGACAAGAAAGGAAAGGAGAAGGTATATCATGTCAATCTTCTTAAAAAATACTATGACAAGGAATCATCAGAAGTTGCACATATCATGACCCTAGCCATTGCAACAGAAATGCACGGTGAACCACTTCACTCTATGGAGTATCCACTTACAACTACAGAGGATTATGTTCAAGTAAATATTAGTGAACATTTAACTCCAGAGCAGAAGAAGAGGGTTCAGAAAGTGTTGGAAACCCATGCTGATGTGCTCACAGATAAGCCAGGTCGTACGAATCTGTTAGAGTACGACATGAAGGTTACCGACCCTACCCCAGTATGCATGAGAACATACCCTATACCCTATGCGAAAGCCCAAGCACTAAGGGAGGAAGTTGATTATCTGTTGAAGGAGAAAATTATCTCGAAGTCAGACTCTCCCTATAGCTCAAGTGTGATGCTATTGAGAAAACCGAGTGGTGAACACAGGTTATGTATTGACTACCGGAAGCTTAATGCGATCACAGAATCTCAGGTGGACCCATTACCTGACACCAACCAGCTGTTCTCTACACTGAGTAAGGCTAGGTATTTATCGAAGGTAGATCTAAGCAAGGGATACTACCAAATACCAGTGAAACCAGAAGTTAGGAAAATGCTGGCATTTAGTACATCAGACGGACACTACGAGTTTAATGTACTACCCTTTGGGCTGAAAAATGCTCCCAGTATCTTTTCAAGAATGATGAGGAAATTATTGGAACCTCTACAAAATCCCCATATCACTAACTTTATGGATGACATTCTTGTTGCTACAAACACATTTGAAGAGTATATAGTAGCGCTCTCCATGTTGTTTGACAGACTGAGAGAAACTGGATTGACTGCACGTCCAACCAAGTGCTATATCGGTTGTAAGGAGTTGGAATTCCTAGGTCACACTATTTCTACAGGTCATATGTCTCCTGACCCAAAGAATATAGAGAAGTTAAAGAAGGCACCCAGACCTCAAACGAAGAAAGATGTGAGATCATTCGTGTCATTATGTGGGTTCTATCAGAAGTACATACCCCACTTTAACTCTCTGTGTGCACCATTAACCAACTTAACGAAGAAAGGACAGCCTGACAAAATCCAATGGAATGCTGACACAGGAATTTGTATTAAGGACGGACGCTAGCAGTATAGGTATTGGTGCAACTCTCTTGCAGAAATCAAAAGCCCAGCCGGAGGAACTTTTACCAGTCGCCTACGCCAGTAGGAAGCTGAATGCAGCTGAGTTGAACTACTCGACCATAGAGAAAGAATGTTTGGCTATTATTTGGTCCATCGACAAATTTTCACCTTACCTGTATGGGACACACTTCATTGTCCAAAGCGATCATCAGCCTTTAACATTCTTGGCTGCATCTAAAAAGTTAAATTCGAGATTGTTAAGGTGGAGTCTGCTTCTGGCGCCTTATTCCTTTACCGTGAATTACATTCCGGGAAGAGACAATGTAGGAGCTGATTTTTTAAGTCGACACCCTATTACTATGGAAGGACAGACGCAAAAGGATTTACTACAGCAGGGGTTTACACTTCAGCTATGACAGGTCACAGCTAGGAAAGGATGGGGCTATGTCGTGGAACGAGTTGTGTAAACCCACTACTTTGTTAAATCCCTATGTCGAGAGCCCAGCCAATCAATGCACAGTTGCTGAGCCGGAATAAATTACCTGAAGTTACGCCAGGAAAAACTTAAGCCCTGTTTTTTTCGGATGTGGGTCGCTGCCATCTTGTTCACGCAAGATGGCGGAAGAAAACTGAATAAAATTAGGCTGTACGAGCTTGAGACGAAACTGCAGGCAACCAATCAGCTTGCTCCGCCAGGAACCAACCAAACGCTTTCCTTTACCAGTAGAAGTTACTTTACCTGCCTATATAATCGGGCGAGATTTTATGCTAAAAACACGCAACACCGAACACGAAGCCAGAGACGACCGACTGTGTGAGAGGAGCTGTCAACTTTGATTTATAGCTTACCTGAGGGCATCGACCTGCAGCCTGCTTCGCTAGTCGAGTCCAAATCTGGCCTGTTTAATCTTAGAGGGTAAATATAATTTACTATAAACTAATAGGAAAATAGGCTTACAGCAGGTCTATAATGTTGGTATTTGTTGTGTGTCATTTATAATACCTACACATCTATATATTTTATATAAATTGTTTCAATATGAACGTATCAGGTTACTGATTGTATCTTGGAGGAATTAGGTATAATGATTGTATTTCCTGATATGGATTGATGAAGACGAAGACTAATAGGACTCATACTTCAACCTATTGTCTCCTATAACTTCAGTCTATAACTTCAGTCTATTGTCTAAGATAACTCCAAACTGAAATATAACCAAAACAGTCCTTGTTAGGACTCAACCTATTGTCTCCTATAACATCAATCTATTATCTCAGACCAACTGAAATATAACCAAAACAGTCCTTGTTAGGACTCAATCTATTGTCTCCTATAACTCAATCTATTGTCTCCTATAACTTCAGTCTATTATCTCAGATAAAACCAACTGAAATATAACCAACAGTCCTTGTTAGGACTCAATCTATTGTCTCCCATAACTCAATCTATTGTCTCCTATAACTTCAATCTATTATCTCAGACCAACTGCAATATAACCAAAACAGTCCTTGTTAGGACTCAATCTATTGTCTCATCTAACTCCAATCTATTGTCCCATATAACTCCCACCTGAAATATAACCAAACAGTCCTCGTCTCATATACTCCTATCATAAGAACATAACAATATTGTTAGGATATGTTAAGTCGAGGAAGTTGAGGGAAACTGCGGTAAGACGTGGAATACAATGGATGGGTGTGAAAAAAAAATCGAAAAAAGGTGATTCGTCTTACGGGGACAAAAGAATGAGAAAATAGCCAACGTTACGGCCACAAGGCCTTCGTCAGGGAAAGGAAAGTAAGTGAAGGTTAGATAGGACACATAAGAACCTAAAAAGATATATAAAAAAATATAAAAATTTAAAAATAGGTACTTCCCTGAAGGCGGCAAAGTCCTAACGCTTATGGGCGCGTGCCAGGAAAGGGAAATGACTGCCACCACCGGATGTACACAATAACATACTTAGAAACTAAAAAACGAAACTAAGCAATAAACTACCGAAACTTAATAGAAGTGGGGACTGGAAATAGAATATATCATGGATAATAACAAAAAAAAAAACAAACAAAAAAAACAACCAAAAAGATATTGACTTTCATAAACGGGTAGGGAGCCGCGCTAGCGTAGTGGTTAGAACACCGTTCTGGCGACCGGGTGATACAGGATCAAACCCGGGCGACGGCATGTGAGGATTTTTCGTCGACCGGGATTTGGACTGGATTAACTCGAGACCTGGCGAGGACATTTGAAGGAGTGTCGTCGACCAGGGACTGGCGGCTCCTGAGCCAACCCAGCTGCAATGGGTACCTCCGAAATCGGCGAGTATTTGCCTGAATGGCGAGGGACACCTGTCTCTGTACAAGAAATAAAGGGATACTCACGTAAAATCAATGTCAGGTTCTTCTTCTTCGATCCTTAACCACCGACCGTCAAAGCAGTCAGTGGCCATCACGCCTAGTGGCGTCTTGTAGGGCAACAACAAATTGATTCCACTTTGCACGGTCGGTGGCCATCCTTCGTACAGTGCTCCAACTCTGGTTCATTCTTTGCATCTCAGCCTCCACAGTCCTCCGCCAAGTTGTTTTTGGTCGGCCTCTCTTTCGCTTTCCTTCAGGGGTCCAAAGCATAGCTGTTCTTGTGATGGCATCGGGGTCTCTTCTGAGGACATGACCAACCCAGCTCCAGCGTCTGCCAGCTATGATGGTGTGCATGTCCTCTTGCTTGCTACGAGTAAGCAGATCTTGGTTGGTGATGGTATTCTGCCAAAAAATGCGGTGAATTTTTCTTAGGCATGTTGTGCGAAAAGAGGACAATTTTGACATTTCCTTCTCTGTGACTCTCCAGCATTCCGCACCATAAAGAAGCACAGAAAGCACGCAGCTCTGGTATAATCTTAATTTTGTGCTTGTGCTGTATTGGGAGGACTTCCAGATGTTATTTAGGCTAAAGAAGGCTGTTCTTGCCTTATTCATTCTGATGTTGATGTCTTTGCCTGCCCCACCGTCTGGTGTTACTATGCTTCCTAGGTATGTGAAGGTATCTGTCTGTACCAATTGCTGATTCCTTACTGATATGGGCTCAGGGTTGCTCACATTGAGCGTCATGACCTCAGACTTCTTTAAATTGATGTTCAAGCCCACCTGCTGGCTAAATTTATTAAGTGTAAAGTTTCTCTTTTCTTCTTTCCACTCTGTAAAGAAGAGTGGTGTGTTGTTGAGATCAGGCATGCCCCCAGTCTACCCAGCTGTAAATGGGTAACTCACCCTAGTCCTGAGTTAGGGAAGGCAAAGGCTCCAGGGGAAGCAGGCCCTAAACTTGGTCACTCCAACCGACGCAGGATGGTGTATGTATGAAGTAGAAGTGTAGAGTGTGATTACCGCGAATGGTGTACTGTTCGTGTGCTGACCAATATAACCACTCATACACTTGTGTCTACAAGGCACCAATGCAGACTGCTGGAATCTTTGTTTACTCAATTTATTCAGACGTACACACTGGGACATACGAGTACATCATGGTATGTTGACATATCAATTTGTAGGTATACATAGCAGATCTGAAGTCATGACACATTCAGAAATAATGGGCAGTACATCAAAAGTTCAATTGTCATGATACATTATGGCCGCATCCCCCTATCTGACTAAACGCGTCAGTGAAGGCAGATCGGTAAATAACTAAAGTTACTTGACGTCCATAGTTTGTAGCATATATTATGAAACCACGAAAGAGGGGGTTTCTAGCAAGATTGAGATCTCCCTGTCACTGTCCGATAATAGGATAAATAATCTGTTCTCTTGGCAGTGATCAAAACATATGATGACCGAAATCTAACATGGCTGCCTCCCTGAGTTGTCGTTCACTCATTCATAGGAAGGAGAATATAAGCCAGAGTTAATTTATAATGGGTATATAAATGATTTCATAAATGTTTCCATACAGCTCTACGGTGATCAGGTTAATTCACGTAGCCATAACCGCTGCAGGAAAGTCTGTCATCTTCGTCGATACAAAACACGACCCTAGCGATACGAAGCACAATGTTCCATCTAGGTCGAATCGACATGAGATCATCAATATAGGGTCTGGCAATACATGGAGTCCGAATTATACATTGTACCGTACCTTAGGAGAGTCTCTAACATAAACTATAGTAGAGATACCATCTCCTTTAGAAGAAAACCACTTCATGAATCATATTTCCTTAAGAATCTACCAGCCCTTTGAAAAGTGCGTACCCGCCATTATCACGGTACATCGGAACTCATCACGACTTGTCAAGACAACTCATACTTCCGCTAGACCGGAATAACAAGAATCTAGTCCCTCCTACCCATCCAAAATATACAATATAGGACTGATTCTACTTGTACTAATAATATGTAATACATATGAATTCAGGCCATAAACACAATAAGCAAATTAATATATTTTCTGGCCCTAAAAAATAAGTACAAACGTAAGCGCAATATCCTTGCGCCGGATCAATATCCAGAACGATTACTCCTATAATCAAAAGTGTGAATCAAACATGGATTCTCTCGCTTTTACCATAGACAGCATTTTCATACACAAATGAATGAATGTCTATATTTTTCCCATATTAAATAGCCATATCGATTTTTGTAATATGTGCGTCAAAATATGCACGCAACATTAAGTCTATCCGTTTTTTCCTGGATGTGTTGATGTGAATGTGCCAGCAGTGCAATGTCATCTGCATATTCCAGATCTTCCAATGTAGAAAATGTAGTCCATCTTATTCCTCTTGGACTGCCCTCTGTTGTCTGGCGCATCACCCAGTCTATGACTGTTAAAAAAAGAGTGGTTGATAAGGGGCATCCCTGTCGTACTCCTGTCTTCACCTCGAAGGTTAGGTTGCTCTGCCCAACACTACACGTAAAGTTGGCATAGAGGCTTTTTATGATTGCCACTATGCAGCTTGGAATTCCATAAGCCCTCAGTATTTTCCATAAACTGTCCCTATGTATGCTGTCAAAAGCCTTTTCAAAATCAACAAAATTTATGTAAAGCTGTCTTTGCCATTCTGAGCACTGCTCTATAATGTTCCTGAGAGTGAATATATGGTCTACACATCTTCTGTTCTTTCTAAATCCTGCTTGTTCTTTCCTCAGTTTGTAGTCTACTGCCTTTGAAATTCTCTGTATAATTATCCTGCCTAGTATTTTGCTGGGAACTGAGAGAAGAGTGATTCCTCTCCAATTATTGCAGTCTGCAAGATCTCCCTTTTTGGGCAATTTGACAATTATTCCTTTGTTCCACTCTGATGGTGTTGTCCCCGTTTTCCACACTTGTGCAAATAGTGGTTCTAATAGTTCTGCTGCTAGCTCAGGGTCTGTCTTAAATAGCTCTGCATTTAAGTTATCATGGCCCGGAGCTTTACCGTTCTTTAACCCTTTGATTGCTGTGATGATTTCTTCTTTTCGTGGAATGTCTGTATTTACATCTAGATCGTTTTCAGCCTCAGGAACATTCAATTGTGTCTCTGGTATTTCCTTGTTCAGAGTTTCTCTGAAGTGCTCTGCCCATCTTGTTTCCTGTCCTTCTGCTGTCTTGATGAGATTTCCTTGCTTATCTCTTACTAATGTAATATTGTTTGCACCTTGTTTTCCGCTGATGAATTTAGTTATTTTGTATACTGTGCTTTGTTCATTTCTCAGTGCTGCCTCTTCTGCCTGTTTTGCAAGATCGTCTAGGAAATTCCTTTTGTTGGCTCGGGTTTGGCGTTTAACTTCCCTGTCCAGCTGGCTGTACTGTTCGCTATATAGTTGCTTTAACCTGGGGGACTTCGCTTCTGTTTTCTTTCTTTTCATTTCCTTTCTCATCTTTATGGTGTTTAAAGTTTCTGGTGTTATCCAGTCCTGCTTCTTCCTTTCCTGGAATCCTAAGCATGATTTGCTACTTTCCTTATATACTGTTGAAATGGTGTTGAAATTCTGGTCTATATCATCAGTCAATGTCTTTTCCTGGCTTTTGGCAAATTGATATCGTTTCTTAATGTCGGCCGCAAAAGCTTTTCTGGTAAGGGGGTCCTTCAATTTGCTGATGTCAAACCTTTTCTGTGTAGTTACAGTTGGTCCAGCCCTTCTTAGTTTCACTTTCAGTTTTGCTACTACTAAATGGTGATCACTTCCCACATCTGCGCCTCTTCTTACCTTCACATCTTGTAATGCATGTCTCCATCTACCGTTAACCATGATGTGATCTATCTGGTTTCTGTCCCGACCATTTGGTGATTCCCATGTTAACTTGTGAATTTCCTTATGTGGGAAAAGTGTTCCTCCAATGATCAGGTTGTTAATGCTACAGAAACTTATTAGCTTATCCCCATTTTCGTTTGCTGTTCCGCTGCCGCATTTCCCCATTGTTCTTTCATTGTATGTATTGTGTGTACCAACTTTCGCATTGAGGTCTCCCATTACTATAACAAGATCATATCTAGGTGTGTCTTCCATTTCTTTCTGCAGTTGTTGATAGAATTCATCCTTGACCTCCTCATCGCTATCATTCGTTGGTGCGTAGCATTGTATTATTGTAGTGTTGGTGAATCTCCCTCTCAATCTCAATCGTATCAGTCTGTTGTTGATTAGTTTCCATTCCAGTAATGTCCTTTCTATCCCTTTCTGTAGAATAATGGCTACGCCTTCGCTGTGCTGTCCATCCTCTCTTCCAGAGTAAAGTACTGTTTCTCCTGTTGCAGTTTTAACTTTTCCTGCCCCTGTCCATCTGCTCTCACTTATCCCCAGGATGTATAACCTATAGTTTCTCATTTCTGCCGTGACCTGTCTTAGTTTACCTGTCTCGTACATTGTCCTGACATTCCAAAATCCTATTCTTGTATCCTGTTTTGCGGTCAGGACATCCGTTTTCATGTCAGTGGCTTCCTTTCGGCTTTCACCACTGACAGTCATACGAGCCACAGACTCCGAATGTCCATCCCGCAGCAAAGTTTGTTCATTTGATGTTGTTTCCGTAACTTCATTATTTTTTTTACATAGACAGGGGTGTCAGCCCTATGCTAAAACCCCCAACCTGGAGGACCAGGGTACCAGCTTTTGTCTGACCCCTACCCACACAGACCAGTCCAGCTTGGTTGAACCTACCAGGAGTAAAACTCCCACTGGCATAGCTCTGGGGATTGTCAGGGTACGCAAGGTACCATACCGCTACAAGGAAAGAACTTGAGCGGATTGCACAGGACAGGAAGACTTGGCATGTGTTTGTTGAAGGCCTATGCTCCTTGGGGAGCTAAAGGGTATTGATTGATTGATTTATTTTACTACGGTATCCATGACATAATATCAGTATTTCATTCTCTTATGTGACAGTTAAGTCATTAAAGAAAGTGCTTTACAATTTTCTTTGTTAATAACGGGCACTTAAAAATTGTCCATCTTTCATTAACAATTCCTTTTGACAGAAAATGTGCAGAGGCTACTGGAAGAACAAAAAAGTCACAAGGATAGCTTCAAGGCTTCTCTGTTTATTAATATTTGATATTTCAAGGGATGCGATCCCACGTGTTTTATCTTTCTTTTTCTATTTTCATATCAGGTATAATTACATTCCGACACACAAAGAACAGACAAATAGAAAGCTTGATGGTCGTGAGGAACAGACAAACAACCGAAAGAACGGACAATTGGATGAATATATAACGGATGAGCAGGTAACCCGGCAAAACTTGAATGGGAAATAATTGCGTTGTGCTATTTATCTTGCATCAGAGAATGACTTTCATAAATGGATGCTTGCGTATGGCTGTGAGACATCGAAAGCAACAAAAACAACAACCAAAAATCTACACACTTTTATAAAAGGATGCTTGCATAGAATAGAAGGATTGCAATGGTATGACCAAGTCACTAATGTGGAACTGATGACAAGAACCAGACAAGTGCCAGTGGAATGAGAGATGAGAAGAAGACGCTGGCGATGGATCTGGACACACATTGAGGAAACTTGCTGATAGCATTACAAGGCAGTTCTTGTTCTGGAATCGACAGGGTTTAAGGAGACCAAGGAACACATGGAAGAGAAATGGAGACAAGACATCAAGTGCTTGAAGAACACACGGAAAGACCTTGAGCTGATGCACGGCACAGGAAGATTCGGCAGACATGTGTTGAAGGCCTATGCTCCTCGTGGAGCTGATAGTGTGGCGATGATTCTTTTTGCTGCATGTTCTGATGAAGGCAAGAATTCTGGTGCCGTTTCATTTCACTCAATTCCATTTCAACTTCACTGAATATTTGTAGTCAAACTTCACTGAATATTTGTAGTCAAACTCACTGAATATTTGTAGTCACACATCACTGAATATTTGTAGTCAAACATCACTGAATATTTGTAGTCAAACATCACTGAATATTTGTAGTCAAACATCACTGAATATTTGTAGTCAAACATCACTGAATATTTGTAGTCAAACATCACTAAATATTTGTAGTCAAACATCACTGAATATTTGTAGTCAAACATCACTGAATATTTGTAGTCAAACATCACTTAAGACAATAGTCAATGCTGAATGAAAAAAAAAACACAAAAAAAAGTCCTGCGTGCTAAATTAATGAGTGTTTAGTTTATCTTTCACGGTGCAGTCGGATTTTTGCCGTATTTTCCAGAAAAGGTGGCGGAGTTTTGCCAGTGTTCTTTACAGGACGGTTCACTTAGACAATTAGTAATAAGGGAAATAGCTGATAGATAGACATACGGAAAAATATACAGGAAGAAAGAATGAAGCGAGCAGATGGATAAATACAGGATATACCTATAGAGACACACGGACAAAGACACACGGACGGAGACACGGACAAAGAAACAGTGAAGTAATAAATTTGATTGTCAAAAGGTCAAGAATAGATGGATAAATACCGGATGAGTTGATATATAAGACAAATGAAGAAAGACATACTGAGAACCAACTAACAAACTTTATTGTTTCAAGATCACAAATATAGACAGACAGACAGACAGACAGACAGACAGACAGACAGACAGACAGACAGACAGACAGGCAGGCAGGCAGGCAGGCAGGCAGGCAGACAGACAGACAGACAGACAGACAGACAGACAGAAAGGTACGCAATCAGACAGAGACAGACATGCAGACATGCATGCAGACAGACAGAGGCAGGTAGGCGGGCCGACAGAGACAGGTAGGCCGACAGATAGACAGACAGAGACATGTAGACACACAGACAGTCATGCAGGTAACCAGTCAGACAGAGACAGGCAGATAGAGACAGGTACGCAGCCAGAGAGAGAGAGACAGAGACAGAGGCAGGCAGGCAGGCAGGCAGGCAGACAGACAGACAGACAGACAGACAGACAGATATAGATAGATAGATAGATAGATAGATAGATAGATAGATAGATAGATAGATAGATAGATAGATAGATAGATAGATAGATAGATAGATAGATAGATAGATAGATAGATAGATAGATAGATAGATAGATAGATAGATAGATAGATAGATAGATAGATAGATAGATAGATAGATAGATAGATAGAAGATAGATATAGACAACGTGAACTTACCCACATGAAGACACTGACTTAGAACTCCAAGCAACACGACAGTAACCATAAACGTCTCTTTCAAGCTGGTCATATTGAACGCATCTCATGTACTTCCATATAACCAATACGACTCAATATAACTTCCACTTTTGGCGATTCTTCTGAAGTCACCACCTATAGTTTTTATCAAGTGCAAATTTCTAGGACTCTCCCGTCCTTCACCGGGTGAAAATGGCGTTCCACTGATATTAGTTCTGAAGAATACGTGTTGCTGGAAGGAAGCACGTGTGTATTTGTAGTGTCTACGTAGTTTTTCACTTGTAATTTAGACGGCTTGGCGTCCACAAAATGAAGTTACAAACAGGCAATACTGAAACACCAGAATTTTTGTGACGTGCAAATTTCTGAGGTTTTTTTTCAGTATCTGTAGAAATCGTTTTAAAGGTTTAATAAACTCGTTTGGTTTTCCTTCGTGGTGACTGGAATCTAAAGAGTCTACAGTCCCCGAAAACTGTGGGATCAATTGATGAATTGTGGAATTAGTGCAATACCAGGTACTGTTTCTTATTTTGCTGCGTCGACTCACACTCCTCAGATGACTTGTCTTTACTAGGATGATGCAGATAAGCGTCGGTTACTATTCAGATGTAACAGTCACTGGTATAAATCTTAAAAACGACCTGTGTGGGGAAAAAAAACGAAGAGTTAGGAAGAAACATTGGAATATTAAGCAAACTGGTTAAGGAAGTATTCGACTGTTGTGAAGTAAAGAAATAAATAAATACGAGGGGCGTTCAGAAAGTAATGCACCACATCGTTTTTCTCAGGAGCTGTTTATTCAAAAAGCATGAAATTTATACACAATTGTTGAGGATTGTTACATGTTTGCAAGCATTTGGGTTTGGATCCGGCTCAAATGATTGCACCATGGAACACCTCAAATGAATATGTATATATTAACGACATGGTCTGCATATCTCTATGCATGACGCGTATGACTTGAAAACGTCATTCGACTTGTGGGCTTCGACCCTAACGGCAGTGTTTCAGAGGTGTGGCCTAGCCACTATAGTATGTGTGGTATAACCACTTTGGAAAGTGTGGCATAGCCACTGAATTTATATGTGTGGCTGGTAAGCCAAATTATCAGTGTATTCGTGGAGCAAACGTAAGTCGTGTCGTTCTTAACGCAGTTTGAAAATATATATGGCTGATTAGCCTGGCGTTGTATGCAAAATGAACATTAGAAACTAGCGGCAGGAGTAAGTCTAGTATAAAGGAATATTATGTAGCTAGCAGCAGGAGTAAGTCTAGTACAAAGGAATATTATACGACTAGCAGCAGGAGTAAGTCTAGTGTAAAAGGATATTATAAAACTAGCAGCAGGAGTAAGTCTAGTTAGCATTTGAACCATGCCAAAGGATGTTGGCTGGAAAAAGGAACTGACCGCTAAGCAGAACTGTATATTATTGAACATGTGATTTTAGTGAAGAATATGAACTCTTGCGTCACGTACATTAACTGTGATTGTGAACTATGTCGTTACGTAGTTGTGACTTCTCATGGAAAAAAGAATATTAATTAAATGTTTGAGTCGTCGAATCCTGGTCTTATTCAATGCCGTATTCTGAGTTCAGTTATATACTGTTTTATTCAACAATAATGACCAGTGACATTTAATGCATAAACACGCTGCCTCACACTGCTAATATTAATAATGCAAGAGAATAATCAGGTCAGTCAATATTCATATCTTTAATATGAAGCATGTTCAAGTACCAACATATTACACGGGTTACAATTAACAATATCGATACGAGCGTAGTGCATAACGAAATCCCAGAAAAATGAATGAAATGAACCCGGAGGACTTTGACTTCTAATATCAGAATACGCATGCAACATCTTGGTAATTGTCACGTAGGGTTTATATTCATTTAATTTCCTACATCTTCTTCCTATTCTTTCACCCGATTTCTCTCTTTTATTATCTCTGTATTTCATTTTTCCTGTATATTTTTCATCCATTCGTTTTTGCGAATATTATTTTCATATAATTCGCAAACTTTACCGGTTTTCCTTTCTCTAAAACTGAGAATCGCACCTGGGTGGTATTGCGTACATGTCAGTCGCGCTGGTCGGACGATAGGCGTGAATTTACAGCATTCGCTAGACATTCGTCTGAGGGTCTCTGGCCTGGGGCGTGAAAATTCACCCGAGGGACATGGAAAGTAGACAGAGAGTCTGCATTTCAGTAAACGCATGAGGTTTTTCGTCAGAAAAAAACCCGGCTTAGCGTGAAAATCCACTCCGCACTGCAGACGGTGGTCTGAGATTTGCAACTCATGCAAGCCCTCGGCCACTGATGGCTGTTACGTCACGCGATAAGCGGACGAAGGTGTTATACGGACGGGGGGGAGACTATTTCGCTTGGCGAAATAAGATTAGGATCCTGTGTCCGATTTTTAAGATGTGGCCAAGTTTGAAACTTTAATTTCATTCTCGCTCATAGACTCACAGTAGATAGGTTGCTCGTAAACAGAATAGCTGTTAGCGAAGTATCTCAGTTTGTTTCGGCAATTTGTCGAACTTCTAGACTTCCAGAAATATTTTCAGCATTTTTATTCTTAAGTTGTGCGACTACCTGTAATTCTGTGGTTGAGGTAATTAATATGATAGATATATAGATTTTGTGAGTGTTAAAGTGTTTAATCGCTTAATTCATTTTAATCTATTTCTTTAGCGCAGAAGAGAAATAAAGTGGTAGGCTATTATATTTTCTAGGGAAGCATTCAGTGGAAAGCAGAATAAAAATTAAAATTTCTAGCTTATAACAGCAAGTGTAGCTATTTATGAATTTAATTTAACCGCTAATACTCAGTCGAGTGTATTTTTCTAAACTAACGTATAAACTCTAGAATCGAGCCTCATGAATGGTGACGGAATACGCACGTGTTCCTAATTCATGAGGATTGCTGATTTTTAAATATAACTTACGTCACGGGAAGTTTAAATGATAAGCAAAGCTCTCTGCTTGCAAGTTTAAATGTAAGTTATAACCAGTACAGATTCTGTTTATTATATTATATGTGTTATTTTTCCTCCACACAGTGAAAGTTTTGGGGTGACCCTAACTTTACCAGCACCTAGTAGTAGTTTCCATACTTGTGAAGAAATAGACAGTCCTTATTTTGAACCACGTTGGTTTCTTAAGTACCACTGGTCTAAACAGTGCATATGCAACCCGAGTTAGCCAGAAATACTGTATCCCAATAACGGGTTTTCAAAGACTGTAATGATAAATACTGGACCTTGGAGCCAGATCTCAATTTCTTCTAGAAACTCTACGTAATTTTTCTGCCTGGTGGCGCGAAATACTTCAAGTATTAACTAACATTTCCCGACTAGATATATATATTTTTTGTGGACAAATCTGTGGTGTGACTAAAGTGAATCCTATACTGAGGGAAGGCACCGACCTGACATTCATCATTTCTAGAAACCTACGCTATTGACACTGTGCTCTGCTAACTCCCGCGCCTGGAATAATTGTTAGGTGACTTAATCAGACATTTGAACAGATTTGTACACCCAAGTAGTCGTTCCCGGAGACTCCGAGTTAAATACGTCTTTTGGAACTGGGGACTTCTTGGCAGAAGACTGCATTTTTTTGAGTCTGTGTGAAAATCTAAAATCAGTGTGTTCCAAGAGGCAGCGAGCAAAGTCGTGAGTACATGTATGAGAGGCCATGGCGGAATGAATGAGTGTACGCTGGTTTGAGTGATATTTTCACTATTATATCTTTGACACCCTGTTGCTGTCCTAATTTTTTTTTTTTCAATCTGCATAATTTGTTGCTAAGGCTAGAGTTCTTGTGTTTTTGTCTTAGGTTAAATCAGATTTTTTTTCAAACTCTGTGCATATAATTACGAGATAAAACAAAGAAAAACTCTTAGACTCAAACCCTATGTATCTGTGACTCGGGCGCCATCATCTGTTCTCTTAACGGGGCCGGGCTAAACCTAGAGTTAACACTATAACGGGGCTATCATCCTTGCAACATTTCCTTGAATTTTTATGACTATGTTATATGTATTTTCCTTGATGTACTTTCTTTGATGTTGTGAGCCGATTTTTTCCTGATATTAAAATCGCTCTTGAACTTAATAATAGTGTTTGGTCAGCTCGTTCTAGATAATATATATATCATTGTTATAGTTTTCCCACGTCTGTGTGTTTACCTGTCGTCACGTGTATGTGCGTGCCTGTGAGTGATAGAAATATACGTAATATGTATATTGGTGTAGTCTGTCTGACGCTGTAACAACTGTTGTAGAAGATAGGTGAGAGAGAGAAGAATTCTTTTCGCTTTCAGAGACAGCCACTATATCAAAATCTATCATCTCACGTGTGTGGAAATTCTATTACCTTTCACTAACTCTCACTGAGTCTATCACCTATTCAAACTTATTCAGAAGGGACCAAACCTAGTCTTAATTCTCCTATCGAAAATCTACGACAGTAATCAGAAATATATAGAATTTCAACATACTGGTGTCAGTCCTCAACAACAATATACATGGATATGTCATGTAAACATCGGTATTATTCAACATAATCCCCATTAACTTGTACGGCTTTATGCCAGCGCGAAACAAGTGCATGTATTCCTAGCCCGTACCAGATTTTGTCTTGATCATGTAGCCATTTCTTCGCTGCATGAATCACTCCTTCATCATCTTCAAACCTTGTCCCACGGAGTGCATCTTTAAGTGGACCAAATAGATGAAAATCAGAGGGTGCCAAATCGGGACTATAGGGTGGGTGGGGTAGTACAGTCCAACCAAATTTGGTGATTGCTTCCCGTGTTGCCAGACTTGTGTGAGGTCGCGCATTGTCGTGAAGGAGAAGCAGGTCTGCTGGATTATTGTGCGGCCGAACTCTGCGAAAACGTTGATTGAGTTTTTTCAATGTCTTAATGTAAGCTTGCGAATTGATTGTCTCTCCTCTTGGCATAACGACCACAAGAATCACACCTTCAATGCCCCAAAAGACAGTGATCATAACCTTTCCAGCTGAAGGAATTGTCTTGAATTTCTTTCTTCGTGGTGATTGCGGATGATGCCACTCCATTGACTGTCTTTTTTTGTCTCAGGTTCAAAATGATGTGCCCAGGTTTCGTCTGTAACGATCTTAGCCGAAAAGTTCTCTCCATCAGCATTGAAACGCTCCAACAATTCAGAAGAAATTCCTTTCATTTGCAATCGGTGGTCATTTGTGAGACTTCGAGGAACCCATCTTGCGCAAACCTTAGAAAATCCGAGAGTTTTTATAGCTGCATTTGCACTACCAATGCTGACTGACAGCTGTAAGGCCAATTGTTGAGTAGTGATTCGCCTATCAGTAAGAATAATGCCCTCAGCGCATTTCAACATGTCTGCGTTGGTGGCTGTGGCATGACGTCCACAGCGCGGCCGATCAAGGAGCTCCGTATCTCCACTTCCTGATTCTTTGATTCTCTGAACCCATCGACTGACTGTACTCCTGTCGACTGCAAAACTTCCATACACATCGCATAGACGCTTGTGAATGTTCACAACAGTTTCCTTCTCTGCAACGAGAAATTCTATCACAATTCGCTGCTTATAACGCAAGTTGCTAACACGCTCCATTTCAACGGTTTAGGGCAGCCGTATAATTAGGCCGGTTGCGGTGCAATTTGGTGCACACAATTGGCACATGCCATATTTGAAGTGTGCAAAATTTCATGTTTCTATCTTCATTATTAGCTGAGAAAAACGATGTGGTGCATTACTTTCTGAACGCACCTCATATTACAAAATGAATACTCCAACCTTATTGCGTGAAGCTAAACGACAAAAAAGTACGTTCGTCGGACATACAGATGCGCAAAAGACAAAGACGAACGTTTCAGCGTAATCTCTTCGTCGAGAAAGCCAGCAGGTGATAACAGCATAATTAAACTGTGAATAATTTAAAAGTCTGGGGTGTAGAGGTTTTCCAGGGAGAGCGCCATACTATTCTATCGGTTGTCTCGTTTGTTTTAGTTTTTTATTATTATTTTTTCTCTCAAGAATGTACAGATATAAGCGAGAATGTGTTTATGTAATTTTTGTGTTGATGATTGTTGACACATTCAAGAATGCAAATTAATTGTTGACGGTTTGAGCGCATGATGTAAGTGTCGGGATACAGAATGAAAAGACACAGGGCTGATTGGTCAGACGGATCTTCGTGTCCAATTCTCAACCATTTAAAAATAAAGTCTATCTGTCTGTTTGTCTGTCTGTCTGTATATCTATATATCTATCTATCTGATTCAGCTCTTGAATTAGGGTAGGCAAAGAAAAACAAACGAAGTCTCAACTCATTAAATAGCAGACTGTTCAAATATTTCAAGAGTGCTGATTATATGCCACCCTAATCTGATTATGTTCGAATTATTTGTCTGTACGAATAATTTAGATTTGTTTATCTAATTATTATTATTTTGCTTTTGTTGGGTTTTCTTTTAATCCATTACATTCTTGTTCGTTTTAAAAAAAAACATAGTCAATTTTTATTATGATTGGATACTGTAAAGGTATAATTAATGCTTAAAGTAACATAGGGGAATGAAAGGATATAGTATGTAAGATAAATGAGAGTGGAAGGGCAGGATGTTAGAGTCATAGACGGGCCTGCGCGACCAATTCTTTAACCCTTTGAAATAAAGCTCGTTCGTTCCTTCTTTCCTCCTGCCCTGGGTCCAATCTAGTCCTCTGTCCTTCAGAGATTGTTTAATGTTGTCCTCCCAGCGAACTCTGGGTCGTCCTAGAGGTCTGGATCCCTGGCTCGTGGTTTCCCATAATTCCCTTGGTAGCCGACCTTCTCTCATTCTGCAGACGTGGCCAAACCATCGTAATTGGAACTGGTTTCTTTATTGTGCGTTAAGTGTAACGGTAGCATCTATGTACACCCTCTTGTTTCACTGACATTTTGTATGGTTCTTTTCATCAGCTCTTCATTTGTGATTCTATCGTACAATTTCAATCTTTCTTTTATGTGCAAGCATACGTGTTTGTGTGCTTATAAAAAATTTTAACATATAAATCTCCCAAAATACCCGTATAATTCCTCCCGCTCCGAAGATTGACTTATGTTGTAACAATCTACGGCCATTTTAGTTGTAGACGGGGCATTTATAATTGTTTGCTGACAAATACAGAATACCTTTGCCCTTTTACCTTTCTATTCCTCATATTTCTTACCCCTCTCGTCATTCTGTCTCCTTCGCTCTGAGACAAAACGGGGTGGCCCCTATCGATCTTTGTTTCACTACGGCAGTATCGGTACATGTGTGGTACTAATTGTTATTATGTGCTCTCAATTATTGCACTTTTCTCTTTCTTTCTTCGTTATTTTTCTGCTAAGTAGCAGATATTTGAGTATGGTCGAATTGCTTGACACTCCCTGTAGGTGATAATAATCACATTTGCTTGACGTTATCCATATATGAGATAATTACTCGCAGTCGCAAGGGAGCGGCCCAGCTTGGCTAAGATTAGCACAAGATCTCGTGTACGCGCGGAAACTTATGACATAAGCGTTTCCTGTCCTACTTGTTATGATAAGAGTACTTTCTGATAAAGTAATGATGGTTCCATTTTGAACACGCTGTTGTATGAGTTTACCGATCTGTCTGTAAGTTTGTACACAAGGGCATCGGGCATTTTATTACCATATATGGGAGAGTTGACCTCTGCCTTACGTTCAAAATTATCCGATGGCGGAATATTTTGAAATTACCCCATAGCCCCCCTGCTTGAATATGATTGGAGTTTTTTGATAGCTCATAACAAAAGAAGGCATAGGAAGGCAGGGAATATAATCGTATCATTTTCTCAAGCTATTTCACTAAAAATCGCTCGCCAAGACACCAGACGGCTACAGTGAAGAATTAGAATTCAGAATTCCTTCTTAAAATACCGGACACCTTTTATTGGAGTGTTTATCAGGATGTACAATATAGCCCAGGAAATCTCTAACATTTTAAATAAAGAAACCGGGACTGAGGAAACTGAAGGACCACACACGAAGCCAGAGAGTGGACTTATTAAATTAACGACAACCCAGACGCGTGTAAGAGACCGATTCAAGTCTCTTTTATTCATCTGAGCAAAACGTCTGTGAGCCAGGATTGGCTTATTGGTGAGCAGAGTGAAAAGAACCAACCCATAAGAAGGAGCAGAACCATCATTGGCAGCTTAGTTCAAATATATGCTGCCACTTGAACTTCTTGTAACACTTCACGATCCTTAAAGACCATGATGATAACTTTTCTTGATCCATAATTATTCCAATTATTTTCCAACTGTTAAAACCTAATGTGATTATTAAACTTTGTTATTTGTAATGTTACCAATTTAACTTAGATTTAATCATTTAAAAGTTACTGCATGTTTGTCTCAGTCAAATTACTACACACACTCTAAACAGAGCTATACTAGAATAATAGAATTCCACTGAATAAATCAGGGGTGGGGGCTTAAACGAGCTGAAAGTAATAAGTGCTTAAATCCTTCACAAATGCGTCGGCAGAATTACAGAGTTGACATAATCAGCCAAAACAGTATTGTTTTCGCTTATTCTTAATATCTTGTGAAGACTCCCTTTGTAATAGAAGTGTCATCACCCTTCTATCTTCATCTCTGTCGAGAGTAATCTTGTGCGAAGGTAGACACCTTTGAAGCCCATATTAGATACTCTTGAGTTCTGGCCACTGTTGGACCACTACTGCAAAGCAGGGGAGGCAATACCGTCACGCAATCTCAAATTCTTAGGAAAAAAACAAAAACGCAAAGAAGAACGAATGATGTATACCAGCTTGCTACCCCCAAAGAAGAAGTCACATTTATAACAGCACTGTCTGCCGCTGATGTCTACTAGGACTATAATATAACATAATTATATCTCCTCTACCCGTCTATTAACTTGCCTGTTCTGGCTGGTGTGGCCGTGAGTGCCTGTCACGTCTTTATCTGCCTGTTGGTGGGTACATCTGACGGAATGTCACTTCACGTCTGCTACTCTATATATCACACAGCTTCACGTGTCACGCACGGGCGAGACTGATAACTTTCAGTATCGAATATGTAACCAGAAGATTCGACATCGTTCTCATGGTTTCATTCAGCTCGACAACTAATAAATCGCACTGTTTCACTCAACCGCGGAGGCAGAAGCACTAAGATAAAGCTTTAATTACCATCATGGAAAATAAATATCTTGCTAGAGGCAAGGTAATGCTCCTCACAGACTCTCTATCAGTCTTCACTGCTTTCAAGAACAATAAACACAATGAATTAGACAGCCTGGCAGAAGTACAGCGTGGAAATCAGCTATGCATACAAAAAACGGAAAATTACAGTGGATCCCCCGTCCATTGCAAGGCATATGGAAATGAAAAGGCAGACCAACTTGCCAAAGAAGGAAGAAGTTAACCCAAACAAAAGACAGGGCTACATATGAAGAGATAAAAGCAATAATCAGAAATAACATTACAGGGAAGAATGGCATAAGGAACATTCAGAGTCCAGTAATGCAGTCATACCATACATTACCAAGAAGAGATCACGTGATAATTTTCCGACTAACAACCCGCCCGTTGCATACTCAGATACCATCTGTTCAACAAAGTAAACATCGAACAGACAGGATAGAGGTGTGGGGTGTCGGATGTGGGGTGTGGGGAGGGCAAACAGACATGTACTCCACAACTGTCGGCGCCACGAGAGGAGCAGGGTGACAGCGTGGGGCTTGTCCAACCCAGAAGAGAGAGAAACTGTGTAATGACGACAGAAGACTGAGAAGGGATGCCAGCTCTCTCTCTCTCTCTCTCTCTCTCTCTCTCTCTCTGTCTCTCTGTCTCTCTGTCTCTATCTCTCTCAATCTCTCTCTCTGTGTCTCTCTGTGTCTCTCTGTGTCTCTCTCTGTGTCTCTCTGTGTGCCTCTCTCTGTCTCTCTCTGTGTGTGTCTCTGTGTATGTCTCTGTGTGTATCTCTCTCTGTGCCTCTCTCTGTCTCTCTCTCTGTATGTGTGTCTCTCTCTATGTCTCTCTATGTGTCTCTGTGTCTCTCTGTCTCTCTCTCTGTGTCTCTGTCTCTCTGTCTGTGTGTCTCTCTCTATGTCTCTCTCTGTGTCTCTGTCTCTCTCTGTGTCTCTGTCTCTCTCTGTCTCTCTGTTTCTCTGTCTCTCTGTCTCTCTCTCTGTGTCTCTGTCTCTCTCTGTCTCTCTCTGTGTGTCTCTGTTTCTCTGTCTCTCTTTCTGTGCCTCTCTCTGTGTCTTTGTCTCTCTCTCTGTCTCTCTCTGTTTCCCTCTCTGTCTCTCTGTCTCTCTCTCTGTATGCCTCTCTCTGTGTCTCTGTCTCTCTCTGTGCCTCTCTCTGCGTCTCTGTCTCTCTGTGTCTCTCTGTGTCTCTCTGTGTCTCTCTGTGCCTCTCTCTGTCTCTCTCTCTGTGTCTCTGTCTGTCTGTGTCTCTCTCTCACACTTGATATATGTTGTGATTGTGATATCACTCTCTTGTCACACTCGCACCGACCCGAACAACAATAAAACTCTTGATTCTAGAGGCAGGGGCTATATTTATTTTTACAGCCCATTCAGTGACAAAGCAAACATTAAACAAATAAACTAGCGAACATAACACCAAACCAAACAAACACCCAACAGTGCCCGATGCTAATCTGAAGAAGCAAACAAAGCACAGAATAGTTAAAATCATAATATAATACTGAATGAGAAACACCACGCTCTCACCTGTCAAACTGTCCTACGCCGCCACCTGACACACTCAACTATCACACACACACACACTCATGTGTGTCATCCAATGCGACTAGTAAGGTGTTGTGCGTGGGGCTGGCAATCTCACCATGTAACACAGGTTGCTACGGAAACCACTACTGCAAGAGCACACACTCAGCTATCACACACACACACACTCATGCATGTCGTCCAATGCGACTAGTATGGTGTTGTGCATGGGGCTGGCAACCTCACCATGTAACACAGATTGCTACCAAAACCACTACTGCAAGAGCACACACTCAGCTATCACACACACACGCACACTCATGCATGTCGTCCAATGAGACTAGTAAGGTGTTGTGCGTGGGGCTGGCAATCTCACCATGTAACACAGATTGCTACCGAAACACTACTGCCCTAGCATATGAATACTTAATATGGAGGCAAACCACACTGTTGGCCCCATGCTCCCTCAGGAGCGGAGAAGAGAAATATTTACCTTGAAGTGAGCCCACGTGCTCTCACAACCATTCCTCACATAACTATAATTAAATAATCATAAAATGGACATAGAATAATATTCAACTGTATGTACAACAAATACTCTCAGTAATGAGAATAAGCTACTACCTCGTAACTGATCTATCTCAATATTCGTTACTGCATTCTGAAGCATGTCGTATGTGACGACTGGTGCGACTGAGAATCTCATCACACGAAACACATCGTTACCGAAACAAATCACTGCCATAGCATAAAAATGCTTCTTGTCGGCTTGTGATAGACACCAGCCACATTGGTGTTTCCATGCTCCGCCGGGAGCAACCAGAGAAACACATGTCTCAACAAAGGAGTGGCCTCGCGCTCTCCAGAAATCTAAATACATATTCTCACCTCACAGTAACCCATTAAATATACAGTAGAATTATCAATAAACGTGAAATACACTCAATTACTTTTACATTAGAAAAATAAAATATAATTATTCTCGACTTAAACCAAACTGGAACTAAATACACAACGTGTCACATGGCGTAACATTATAGGTTTACCACGCGGGGCGTGTTATTCGCCGCTTTTTATACAGTCCTCGCCACGTGGCTACAATCTTGCTATTGTTAATCTTATCTACATTCCCGTGAAATAGCTTCATACTATATCTGCCTTTCTGATAACATTTCTGTCCAGTTTCATGTATAAAATACTCTCCTACTAAATTTGCCCGGTCTGATGGATGAAATACTTGATACTAAATTCTCACATCTGGATTTAGGCTTTGCGTGCCTAATAAAACCTATCAAACATTATTTTCACTCATCTATCATTCTTCAAGACTAAATCATAATGTCCTAAAAAGACATTTCCTTTGGAAACACATCTATCTATTTCACTAAACATTAAAACAGACTCGTGCTGAATATAATTCTAGAATTATATAAAATTAATTCTAATTTAAATTAACTCACGTGCTCAATGCATTTACAGTTTGGCTCTGTCGTCTGTTCTCTCTGGCGGCTGATACTAGGAAAGGTCCGCTGGTAGCTCGCTATCTCTTTTTATAGGCACTAGGCTAATCACTCACTTTACTGCGCTAGGCGTATTAATCTTGACTACTTAAATATCACACGCGATTATCGCTTAGGAATAGCGAAAACACAAATAAAACCTACAGCTATTTAATATAACACAATTCTACACCACAACTTAATTTAAATGCATTATTATGGCATTTTCATCAATCTTCTACTTCAGATTTTTCACAACCCAGGCTCGCGCCGTCACGTGATCTGACAGTCACGTGGGCCGACCGAAAATATATGGGCGACAAACATGCCTTGAACTGAAGTGGGGGTGGGGCCTCAGGGGTGTCTTCCCGGCCCCATCACAATAACTTACCTTCTTTTCTTTCCCAAAACTCATAGCATTCCCCTCCCCCCTCCCCCACTCCCAAACTGTTAAGTGTTCTCATCGATACTAACAGGCTTACGTGATCATACGTCATTCAAGTTTACTCACACTCACTCGTGTGTTACCGGGGCCCGAAAGGGGAGCAGGGCCCGTCTTAAATGCATTGTAGGCCCTGGTCAGGGCAAAGCAATGCACTGGGCCCCCTACCACCCTACCCACCCACGGGAATAAAAATGATGTCTTATGAACAATATGGCAGCATCCCAGCATGGGGCCCCTCGAATCGTGGGGCCCCTGGGCACTGCCCGGTGTGCCCATGCCTTAAGACGGCACTGAAGGGGAGCAAAGAATAGTATCACTGTTCTCTACCATGCATGTCGTAAAAAGCGACTAAGGAGGGTTGGCCATGGAGCCGGTTCCACTATCCTGTAAAAAAAAAAAATGTCTTTAACCACAAAAACTACAACAAAAATGGGCAGGTAAACTAAGGGGAAAAAAACTCAGCCAACCAAGATAGAAGGTTCTCCGGCAGGATGCGCATGATGCAATACAGAGAAAGGCGAAAGCAGTCTCTGTTGCTGACTACTTATTTTTCTACAAGGTGTAGTGGGTTTGATGGTATTGTATGATGGTGATATTACTACGTGTAATGCATGAGGTCAGCTGTGAAGGCTCCTGAGATAAAATATAGCTGTGAATTGTCAGAAGGCCCTTCTTGCTACCACTACGACCTCACACCTATCTTTTTTTACTAATGAATGTGACTACGTTAAATGTCTAGGGTAATGATATGTAATGTGTTGTGGTAGTTTTCAGACACACACACAGATATTTACTAAGTCTAATAATATTAATAAAATGTTATAATACACGGAACTAACTCAGTTGTGTAAAATTTTGATAGTAATTTTCTTACATTTATTTGTTCTGGACCAAGGTTTTATTTTGGCCAGAACATATGAAAGGTTTTAGAAATTATGAAAAAAAATGCATGGATATTACATAATAAATGCAAGGTGTGTACATATATGTTACTAGACTAGTTAATTTTATTATTGGTTATAGTAGTAATCTATTGTGGGAGAACTTTTCATGGATGTGATGTTGGGGTGGCCTCATCACTCCCTGTCTATGGCGATTACACAGTGTCCAGTTAATTGATGGAATTTTTATGGGTGTTTTAGGAATTAAGTTGAGTTGGTGAACTCTCAGCAGACCAGGCGCTCACTTAACTTGAAGGTGTAGCTCTGGTGCTGAGATCTGGTGGCCCCACCTCTCCGTGCTTGGGGGCAATATCAGAAGTATGGTGGCCCCACCTCTCCGTGCTTGGGGGCAATATCAGAAATATGGTGGCCCCACCTCTCCGTGCTTGGGGGCTATATTAGGCTGCTCTGACCCAATGTTACTGCACGGGTCCACTCTGGTAAAATTCAACGACTCATTTGACACCGCATTGGTGCCAACTGAAACTCACAGCTCAGAAATATGAATATAGTACATAGTTAAATAAATGCTAGCAAAACTCAGCTGAGCTGCTGGCCTTATGATGGCGTCCCTCTAAATACTTCAATAGCTTCTGGGAATTTACATCACTTGATAATTCACTGTGTCTACAAGGACAGCTAATACTGAATGGCACAAAATGCGCGTCTGAGCGCCGATAATATCTTCATCTATGGCCAATCGCTGCCTTTTCTTTTTTCAAATTCAAATATCCTACCACAAAGTCATTTCAGTCAGACCTCAGTCAAGTATGCCTTATTGTCTGTTGGTCCGTCCGTCTCTACTTGCGTTTCACAAAAAAAAAACACACTTGTTTTTTGAACCAACCCTGCTTTCCCCTACACAATTTCGCCTTTAAAGTTATTTTTAGCCACAATTCACCATCCCACCCCGTCTCTTCATTCCACTAGATTTTAGCACTTGCGTCTTTCAAGGCCACAACTTTTTGAAAATTAGTGACATGTTTTATCCCACTGCAGACGTTCGCTGATATGAACAACACAGTCTTTTGTCAATATCTTTCGTATTATCTGTCCGTCTGTATAAATGAAAGCGTATTATTTCACTGCTCAAGATGGGCCATCCGGCCAGCTAGGTTTTATATTCCAAACATTATTATTAAGAAAAGTGACTTTTCAAATATTTTCTAGAATTTTCTGGAACGCGCTCATCACTGCATTCAAATAAACGGGCTAAGTTATAGCAAAAGCGTCCAATAAATGACTGTGGCGTATAATCCAAGGTCCCTTTTGTCGATTTCTTTACTTTATGTCAACTTGGGGACGTGACTTTTTCCTCCTTTCCCCACCAATTTGCGTCCTTTTGCCTCGCTAGTTTCAAGCACGCGTTCAGTCAGATTTTTCCTTTTGATCGTTTTGCCTTCAAGTCCAACAATTTAATTCCCATGGCGGGTCATGACCCGCGGCGTGGGCGATCATGTATTCTAGCAGCTTACGCATTAGTTTTTATCCCTACGTTGTATCATTGGAGATATTTTAACGTTGTATCATTGTTAATTTTGTGACACATCTCCCCACTTGAAAACATGCCTAAGGCAAGTTCTAAAACCAGTGATACACATAGATAAAATCTCTCCTTACGCCTGCCATTACTCTAATTTTGATCACAGGGGTGCCGACTGAGGAAATCTGCACCGACATTCAATTTGCCTGGGATATATTGGATACTAAACTGATAAGGTTGAAGCAATAAAGACCACCTCAGCAATCTTGCGTTTTCATGCTTAGCCTGAGATAAGAATACGAGAGGCTGATGGTCCGTCTCGACCACAAAAGTCCTACCATACAGATAGATTTGAAACTTCTTTATTGCCCAGATTAACGCTAAACATTCTTTTTCGCTTGTGGAGTATCCTTGTTCCGCCTTATTCAATTTGCGGCTTGCATAAGCGACTGGTTTCAGTTCCCCATCAGGTGAAGATGATCTTTGCAACAAAGCCGCTCCGAGTCCTACATTACTTGCATCGGTTCTTAAGACAAAGTCCTGTGTCAAATCAGGCAGTTTGAGAATAGGCTTGCTAGTGAGTTTTTCCTTTAACTCTTGGAACGCTAATTCACTTTGCGCAGTCCAATTAATTTTATCTGGAAGTCCCTTGCGAGTCAGATCAGTCAGAGGAGCACAAATAGAGTTAAAATCTTTGATATATTTTTGATAAAATCCGCATAACGACACGAATGATCGCACGTCCTTTTTTGTTTGTGGTCTAGGTGCTCTCTGCAGTTTTTCCAAGTTCTTGGGATCAGGGGTCATGCTACCCTGATATACAGTGTGTCCCAAGAATTCCAACTCTTTGCATCCAATACAACATTTTGTTGGCCTAGCAGTTAAGTTCGCCTCCCTAAGCCTATTAAATAACATTTCTAGAGCTTCAATGTGTTCTTCAAATGTCTCTGTGGCGACGAGAATATCATCCATGAAATTCGTGATACATGGGTTATTCAGGGGATCCAACAATTTGCGCATCATCCTTGAAAATACACTCGGAGCATTTTTCAGTCCGAATGGTAGCATGTTGAATTCATAATGTCCATCCGAAGTGCTAAAAGCCAAATAAGGTCTCACTTCAGGCTTCACTGGGATCTGGTAATAGCCTTTACTAAGATCCACCTTTGAAAAGTATTTTGCCTTGTTCAGTCTGGCAAATAACTGTTTTGTGTCTGGTAATGGATCCACTTGTCCTTCTGTGACAGCATTCAGTTTCCTGTAATCTATGCACAGTCTGTGTTCCCCAGACGGTTTTCTCAACAAAACGACACTAGAGCTAAAAGATGATTCACTGTGTGAAATAATCCCCTCCTTCAACAAATAATCTATTTCTTCCTTCAATGCCTTCTCCTTCGCGAACGGAATAGAATAGGCTCTCATACAGATTGGGTTTGAGTCTACCAGTTTCATGTCATACTGTAGCAAATTTGTATGGCCTGGTTTATCTGTTAATACATCTGTATGTTCCTCCAGAACCTGTTGAACTCTCTCCCTCTGGTTTTTAGTCAGGTGCTTACTGACTTTTACCTGTGCTGCTGTTTCACAAGGATGTAATGGGTATTCATGTGAGGTGAGTGGTTCCTTTTGCATTTGAGTTGCGATAGCTAAGGTCAGTAAGGGGGTGCTTTCCTGGAGTGGTCTGTCCAGATACTTCTTTAACAGGTTTACATGATAAACTTTCTCCTTCCCCTTTTTGTCAATTTTATAGTTTGTTCTAGACACCTTCTCTAGAACCGTATATGGACCTTGCCATCCAATTTGTAATTTATTCTGGCTCCCGGGTAGTAGAAGCAGCACCTTCTCTCCCACTGCCAGTTCTCTGTCCTTTGCCTTCCTATTAAAATATGCTGCATGTTTCTTCCTGGCTTGTTTCAAATTATCATTTGCCAGTTTCCATCCAGCTTTCAAACGAGTGGTCAGTTCGTTCACGTATTGATAAGATGAGGTAACAGTCTCTTCCGCCTTCTCATCTGTCCAGGTCCTTAATAAGGCTTCTAATGGACCTTTTATTGGCCTCCCAAATAGCAGAGTTGCGGGAGCCATCCCGGTTGAACTATGTGGTACCTCCCGGTACGCAAACAATGCGGCGGGCAGGAATTGATCCCACAGATCCGGTTTTTCGTGTGCCAGCTTTCTCAGGATAGAAATGAGAGTCCCGTTGAACCTCTCTACCTGGCCGTTCCCTTGCGGATGGTACGGACTACAATGAAAGTGTCTGGCTTGAAATAGCTTAAAAACTTCTTCCGTTAGTTTCCCCTTGAACTGAGAACCATTATCCGTCAAGATTTGATGCGGGAATCCTAATCGGGTAAATATTGTAAGTAGTGCCTCTGCTACATGTTTTGAATCAATTGATGGCAGGGCTACCGCCTCTCCCCACATAGAACAAGTGTCCACCAGAGTAAGGATGTAACTGTTCCTCCTCTTGGTCCGAGTGAGAGGTCCTACAATATCCACTGCAACCCTCTCAAAAGGTGTTCCCACTATGGGCATTTCCCCTAGAGTTGCAGGAGCAGTCCAGTGCTTTGGAGCTACCCTTTGACATTCTGGGCAGGATTTGACATATCTTTTTATATCCTCCGTTATCCCTGGCCAGAAGTAATGACAAGCTATACGCTGTCCTGTGGCGCTGATCCCCATGTGACCACTGAAGGGAATCGCATGCCCGAGTTCCATCACTTTATCCCTATATGAAGTGGGAAGAACCAGCTGGTTGTGACCATTTGTTCCAGTTCCGGCCTTCCTGTATAAGAGTTTGTTCTTCATAAAATATTCCCCCTTGCTCGGAGGTGTGTGGCATTTGGGCAATTTTTTAAAACATGGCTTGAGTGTCCTATCCTCAGCCTGCGCCTTCCTCATCTCCTCTGGATGAGCATTTATAGGTTCACATTCTTCCTCCTTCTGTGACCTGGTCTGCACTGTCGCCATGATCACAGGTCTCTCGGGATTCCCCAAGAAGACGTATCTACACCCCAATATCAGAGGGTAGATTGGTTCATCTATCACTGCTGCTCTGATTTCTCCTTCCACATAGCGAGTTTTCACCGTTATCCTTGCGATGGGAAGTGTCATGAGTGGTATGTCCTTAGTTGCCCCTTGTATTTCCACTGTTTCTGTGGTATACTGACTTGGGTCCACTAGGCTAGACTTCACAACTGAATCATAATCCAAACCTGTATCATAAAGGCACCTTATGGTGACCCCATTACAAATAACATCCTCACAAACTGGGGGGTGATAAGGTTCCTGCTGTCCCTTAGGATTAACCTTTAATCTTTGAGTCCCCGACTTCATTGCAGCAATGTTTGAAGGTTTCCTTCTACAAAATTCGGTGTTATGGTTATCTTTCTTGCACCATTTACACCATCTTTTTCCTTGGTTAAACGGTTTTCTTTCATTGGATTTTTGGTCATTGAACTGTGAGTTTCTGTCTCGGTAGTCATTTCTTGGCCGTTCAAAGTTTGTCCTACCTTTATTTCCCTGCTCTCTATTATCAAATTTATTAAATTGCTGTGGAGCTTTAAAATTGTCTATGTGCTTCTTTTTAGCACCACTTACCTCTGCCTGGGCTGCCTGATACCTTTCAGCGACATTTAAAACCTCCCCCAACTTCTCTGCACCTTGTTCCATGAGAAATTTTCTCATGTCTGGAGCCATGGACTCTCTCAATTGCTCAATCATGATCATTTCTTTAAGATCTTGGGTCTTCCCCAGAGCAGTCCATTTCTCCAAATAGGTTTCTAGTCTGGCAGAGAATTGGTGGTATGTCTCCCCAGACAACAGTTTGGCATTTCTAAATTTCCTACGATAAAATTCCCCATTTTTTTCGTACCTCAATAACAAAGCCTGCTTTAACATGTCATAATTCTCCTGGTCTTCTCTGTTCATTTTTGCGAAGACTTCGTAAGAAGTACCTCTCAGTCCCTGTGATAGCTTTAAACTCCACCTCTCTCTCTCTCTAACCCATATGTAGTAGCTAATAACTCAAAACGTCCTAGGTACCCCTCTATGTCATCGTCTTTTTCAACAAAATGGTCTAAATGAAACCCCATAGCTGATGTTGAGGCTCCCAGACTGGGCGTAGCATCTGAGGCAAAAGGGCTGGCACCATTTTCAGGAGCCTGGCCTTGTAGCTCCAGCTCCCTGAGTCGTAATTCGTGCTCCCTCTGCAACCTTCTATCTTCTGCCTCCCTTTCGGCAGTCAATCTTTTATCTTCTGCTTCCCTTTCGGCCTTTTTATCTTCTGCCTCCCTTTGCTGTCGTTTTTCTTCTGCCTCCAATGCTTTAGCCTCTTTGTCAGCCTCAATCTGCAGCCTCTTAATTTCTCTATCAGCCTCAATTTGTAACCTCTTCTCTTCAGCTACCTTTCTATCTTCCCTTTCAATATATTTATCACATTCAGCCGTTACATATTGAATTAAAATCTGACCATCCATTCCCATCTCCTTTGCCGTCAGCACAGCAGCTGATCTAAATTTTGCCAGCTCCGCCATACTTTTTAAACAAATCTAGCAATGTGTAAGATAAAATTTCCAACCACTAAAGTACTTATAATTACTCTAATCTAAAAATAATTCTAATTAATTAATTAACTTCCACTGGCTGTGAAGATTCACCAACTTTTATTTTCAGGGACACTTAATTTTAAGGGACACATTTTTAATTTTTATTATGTGTTCCCCTAATCTAATTCTCCCCCAGGAGATTCTACTATACTTAATGGGCTAATTATCCCGGGACAAAGAGACCCCAATATATGTAGTGGGTTTGATGGTATTGTATGATGGTGATATTACTACGTGTGATGCATGAGGTCAGCTGTGAAGGCTCCTGAGATAAAATATAGCTGTGAATTGTCAGAAGGCCCTTCTTGCTACCACTACGACCTCACACCTATCTTTTTTTTACTAATGAATGTGACTACGTTAAATGTCTAGGGTAATGATATGTAATGTGTTGTGGTAGTTTTCAGACACACACACAGATATTTACTAAGTCTAATAATATTAATAAAATGTTATAATACACGGAACTAACTCAGTTGTGTAAAATTTTGATAGTAATTTTCTTACATTTATTTGTTCTGGACCAAGGTTTTATTTTGGCCAGAACATATGAAAGGTTTTAGAAATTATGAAAAAAAATGCATGGATATTACATAATAAATGCAAGGTGTGTACATATATGTTACTAGACTAGTTAATTTTATTATTGGTTATAGTAGTAATCTATTGTGGGAGAACTTTTCATGGATGTGCTGTTGGGGTGGCCTCATCACTCCCTGTCTATGGCGATTACACAGTGTCCAGTTAATTGATGGAATTTTTATGGGTGTTTTAGGAATTAAGTTGAGTTGGTGAACTCTCAGCAGACCAGGCGCTCACTTAACTTGAAGGTGTAGCTCTGGTGCTGAGATCTGGTGGCCCCACCTCTCCGTGCTTGGGGGCAATATCAGAAGTATGGTGGCCCCACCTCTCCGTGCTTGGGGGCAATATCAGAAATATGGTGGCCCCACCTCTCCGTGCTTGGGGGCTATATTAGGCTGCTCTGACCCAATGTTACTGCATGGGTCCACTCTGGTAAAATTCAACGACTCATTTGACACCGCATTGGTGCCAACTGAAACTCACAGCTCAGAAATATGAATATAGTACACAGTTAAATAAATGCTAGCAAAACTCAGCTGAGCTGCTGGCCTTATGATGGCGTCCCTCTAAATACTTCAATAGCTTCCGGGAATTTACACCACTTGATAATTCACTGTGTCTACAAGGACAGCTAATACTGAATGGCACAAAATGCGCGTCTGAGCGCCGATAATAACTTCATCTATGGCCAATCGCTGCCTTTTCTTTTTTTCAAATTCAAATATCCTACCACAAAGTCATTTCAGTCAGACCTCAGTCAAGTATGCCTTATTGTCTGTTGGTCCGTCCGTCTCTACTTGCGTTTCACAAAAAAACACACTTGTTTTTTGAACCCACCCTGCTTTCCCCTACACAATTTCGCCTTTAAAGTTATTTTTAGCCACAATTCACCATCCCACCCCGTCTCTTCATTCCACTAGATTTTAGCACTTGCGTCTTTCAAGGCCACAACTTTTTGAAAATTAGTGACATGTTTTATCCCACTGCAGACGTTCGCTGATATGAACAACACAGTCTTTTGTCAATATCTTTCGTATTATCTGTCCGTCTGTATAAATGAAAGCGTATTATTTCACTGCTCAAGATGGGCCATCCGGCCAGCTAGGTTTTATATTCCTAACATTATTATTAAGAAAAGTGACTTTTCAAATATTTTCTAGAATTTTCTGGAACGCGCTCATCACTGCATTCAAATAAACGGGCTAAGTTATAGCAAAAGCGTCCAATAAATGACTGTGGCGTATAATCCAAGGTCCCTTTTGTCGATTTCTTTACTTTATGTCAACTTGGGGACGTGACTTTTTCCTCCTTTCCCCACCAATTTGCGTCCTTTTGCCTCGCTAGTTTCAAGCACGCGTTCAGTCAGATTTTTCCTTTTGATCGTTTTGCCTTCAAGTCCAACAATTTAATTTCCATGGCGGGTCATCACCCGCGGCGTGGGCGATCATGTATTCTAGCAGCTTACGCATTAGTTTTTATCCCTACGTTGTATCATTGGAGATATTTTAACGTTGTATCATTGTTAATTTTGTGACACAAGGAGAACCTTCAGATATTGCGCCTGGAATATTCGAACATTGAACGATGAGGAAAACGTGGAAAGAACTTGAACTGATGGCACGTGACAGGAGGACTTGGCATGTGTTTGTTGAAGGCCTATGCTCCTTGGGGAGCTAAAGGGTATTGATTGATTGATTATTCAGACTGCTATTCACTCTTAAAGATCGGGTGGCTAGTATTCAACAGACGTGAGTGGCTTAACCAGGACTCGAACCCAGAAGCTTCCGTGCGACAACCCCGCCTAGCTATGCAAGCAAATCACACTATGGCCACTCACGTCTGTTGTTTTTCTGTTGTCTAGTGTTCTACTTCTTTATTTCTTACGAGTGCCTGAAAACATACCTTTATGTTTGTCTAATATTTATTTACTCTTTACAGGCCTCGGGTTTCCCTTCTTTATGTATTAATCAACCCAACTTATTTTAATTGCTCTGTCTCTCACACTTCTATTAATCCACCAGTTTCTTATCTCGTTTACGTTCTCTCATACTTTAAATACTCCACTCATTTCTTATTTCGTTCACGAGATCTCATACTTCAAACAATCCACCCATTTATAATCTAATTCACGCTCTCTCATACTTGAAATACCCCAGCCTATTCTTATCTCATTTACGCTCTCTCATACTTCAAATACTCCACCCTTTTTTTTTAAATCTCGTTCAAGCTGTCATACTTTGGTAACAACATTATACATTACTCCATTAATTTCTGATCTCGTTCACGTTCAGTCATACTTCTTTTTAATCCACCCATTTCTTATCCCATTCCCGCTCTCTCATACATTTATTACTCCATTCATTTCTTATCTCGTTCTCGCTCTGTCATACTTCTGTTAATCCACCCATTTCTTATATTATCCGCGCTCTCTCAAAATTCAATTACTCCACCCATTTCTTATATCATTCAAAGTAACATTATTTGTATTTATTAGAAATTCAAAATCAAAAGTAAACAGATAACATATTTACGAGAAAATCAATAGCAAACGAAAAATGACAAGTGTTCTATAAACTATAATTACACACCAGTTAAAATCCCTGATAAACGTATATCCTTTTGGAAAATCTTTATACCATAAACTAATACTGAAATCCTATCATCGGCCGATACTATGTATATTAATTATAAAACACTCCGAAACGTACACGTGTTGTATTCTAAACGATTACAACCTACGATACTTCTTGCACCAGGACAAATAATGCAGTTTGTTCCACACCAGACGAAGAACATTCGGCGCATTCATAATCTCGCGGGATCAGGCGGAGAAATATCAAATTGTCTAATCGCACCGTTCCGAAATTTCCTTGCCCCGATCAATAACATGCACGTACGGCCAAGAAATATTTCTCTTTTTCCTCATTTTGGTTTGGGTTTGTGTTTTTGGTCTTTTTTTTTCCTATGAATTTGAAAGAAAGAGAGACATGGTGGGGCGATGGGTGTGAGCGAGAGAAAAACGGACAAACAGAAAAGAAAAGAAGGCAGCGGTTCTCTAAAATTTGTCAGCAAACAATTATAAGCGACCAGTCTACAATCAAAATGGAGTTGGTATCTACACTTCAGGAAATCACCGTAGATTGCTTAACATAAATCAATCTTCGGGAAGGGGGAATAATAGACACTGCAAAAGATTTATAATATCATTAACATAATTATCACCATCATCAACAGTAGTTATCGTAGCCTGTGGAGTACAGGCCTGCAATTGTTGAAATTATACAACACGTGAGAAACTATTTCCTTCAGGAAATGGGCTGAGAATCTTATAGATTTATACGAGAGATTATTATACCCAGTGCGCCTTATCAGCCATGTCGTAAATGATCATTACGAAGGGTTGTGTATGGGTTGACACACAAAACATATGAAACAAATTGCAACGTAAATCGTGGATTTATTATGACAACCAGAAAGATACAGGCTTTGATAAATCAGTGATTGCGCGGAATAGAGGGGCTGCATTGGTATGACCAGATCACCAATGTGAAACAAATGGAAAAAAAAAAAAACCGACGAAAAATTCAGTGGAAGGAGACGCGAGGAGGAGACGCTTCCGCTGGATAGGCTACACACTGAGAAAAATCATTTGATAGCGTTACAAGACAGTCCTCATATGTGTCGCACCGGCTACGGTTAGCACGTGTTGTTGTAGGATTAATGTGATGTTATATATCCATATGTCTCTTGAAACTCCCCACGCAATGAAACCAGATCTGCTCTTGTAGGCACGTACTGATAATTTATCGGGTTCCATTCTCTTGAGATGACCAAACCAGTAGATTCGCTGCCTCTCTATATACCTGATGCAAGATGTACTCCCTACAATGTTTCTGATGTCATGATTTCTCATTCTGTCTTTCCTGGTAATATTAATGGTTTTTCTTAAGCATCGAATCTCACAGAATATGTTTTTAAAAATTTAAGAAAAAGTACGGTGCTCCGTTTGGCTTCTAAATTTCAACAATTTTAATCTGTGGGTGAATAAAGACGCAAGTACCGATTTTCCTAGCACAAGTGCCTTGGATACGGACCATGTTTGACACTATTAGCAATGATTTGGTAAGAATATACTATTTATCAGCTGTCATTTAGTTTCCATTCTGATATCATGATGTTTGAGTAGTGGAAACATTTGGTGAGTCACTGCACTATCTTATTGACATCGTGTGTTTCACTGTTTCTGTGAAGTTTTCCATAATAAATAATGGTACCGTGTAGATTAAAGAATAATATACGGAGTTTCCTCAACTTACTACGCATGCGACTTACGATCACTCGCACTTACGAACGCCATTACAGAAGTATTGTACACTAAAGTTTAATTACTTATTATGACAGTGCAGGACTGTACAGTACAGTAATTTTATGTTATAATTTGTACATTGTATTACTTAACTATCAATAAAAAGTATTCTTTGTTTAAATATTTAATAAAACAGACATATATATTTTAGCATTCAGTCATGTTACTGTTTAACATATCCTTATGGTTCATATAGTATATAGTGATTTCCGACATACGACCACTTTGACGTACGACGGAGTTGCCGGAACGGAACCCTGTCGTACGTCGAGGACTATCTGTATACCTAAATCATAACATATATGAGGTTGAATCGGGTATTCCGATTCATAAGAAACACCAGTTTCCTATGCATGGGTAAAATAAATAGTCTTCCACTTTCTGTAAAAATGCTTCTTAGATACTGTACTTACTTACTTACTTAGTCGTTCCCCTTCTACCGTGAGGTGTAGAGATTTGGAAGAGAGAGAGCGCGCCAGACTATCCTATCGGCTGTATTCTTAGATTCCTATAACAAATGTATTGGCTGCATATAAGATTCAGGACCATTGAAAATAGTTGTCAATCAAGCCTCCAGCTATAAGTGGTGGGCTGATCAGTTCTCTTCCATGCTGGCGTTACCTTCCCAAACTAAAGTGCCTAGTCAGGTACACATTCACAGATTGGTAGACTGGAGCGAAATTTTAATATTCCCACCGGACACGGGATAGTTATAATTCCTGTATTTGACAAAACAATTAAAAAGATAACTTCAGGGGCAGAGCCGGTCTTAAGGCAGGACGAGCGGGGCCACCGCCATGAGCGCTAAGAGCAAAAGTGGGCGGGGGGTGCAGGAGCGGACGAGAAAAAAGTTTTTTTTTTTAAATGTCAAAAGCTCGGTCTTCCGCCCAGTCCAAACCACGCAATGGAAATCTTTTATTAGAAATCCCTAAGACCAAATTGTGACGTATTTTTAACATTCTGTTTTTAGTTGTCGCGCTCTCTCTCTCTCTCTCTCCCTCTCCCTCTCTCTCTCTCTCTACTATTATGAGTGCGGATTATACGCCGCCCTAAGTGATTATGTTTCGAATTATTATCTAATATACTGTATGGAGGGTCTGATGATCAAGTTTTTCATTTTAATATACCTTACTTCTTAATTGTAATCAGCTACTGTAAATGTATGCTTTTATACTACTTATAATGTTGCATCGCCATTAAATTAATACCTTAAGTATGTTGGAGAATGTCTGGATAACTAGCAATAAAAGTTGAGTAAGAGGAAGGGCAAAATGCAAGACGGGCCTATATGCACGATTCTCATCTATCAGTCAATACCCTTTACCTCCCTAAGGAGCATAGGTCATAAAACTGGATCTCGTATAGTGGAGGCGTCAACAATTCACTCCCTGTGGCAGTATGTGTTTGGGACTCAAAGCTGCTCACCTGTGGGAACATTTTCCGCATGCGCTGACAACACATGAAGTCCCAGGTCATTCAGCAGCAGATTTCCAATATGTCACGAGTTCTTATTATATGCCACCATCATCTGATTACGTTTCAAATTAAGTCTAATTTACTGTATGAATGGTTTAGATTTTGTTTGTTTGTATGTTTATTTTTTTATTAATTAATTTTTTTTCTCTCTCTTTTTAAAAAATGTTTTTTTAACATACTTAAATTTGATTATGACTGGATGTTACAAATGTTTGTTATTATTTTACCTTGATAATGTTGTATGCTTAAATAATGCTAAAAATACATGTGCTATTGAAAGGATACGGTATGTAAGATGATAGAGAGAAGAAGGACAGAATGTAAGACGGGCCTGCGTGCCCAATTCTTAACCCTTTGAAAATAAAGTTCGTTCGTTCGTTCGTTCTCTTTATCTCTTTTTATCTCTCTTTATCTCTCTTTATCTCTCTCTCTCTCTCTCTCTCTCTCTCTCTCTCT